>CM023481.1:258647027-258862027 GCA_013339685.2 Hyalomma asiaticum
GCGGGACAACTCGAAGTGCTGAAAAGTGTTATTTTTCAGTTACGTTTTCACAGTGGCTAGAGATTAGCCTTGCAGCATTTCTGTCGGAACGCAAAATGACCGGTTGTATATTTGTATTTAGTGCCACGTGGTTAAAAAGAACAACGCCCTTAATCTGTCTCGTCACTAAGCTTCACTACGTTTTATTTGCTATTAGGCTTCAAGCGGTCTACGAGCATTGGAAGACTGCCCATGCTCGGTCGGGGATGCCGCCTGCAAAATCTGAGCGAAGGTGGTGACATTTGCCAATGTACGAACATAAGAGCCTTCTGAGATGCATGTGCCATGATACAAAATTAACCCAAGCATTTCAGAAACAAAATGAACATGACTAACAAAACCACAAGTACTACTACGATGTAAAATAATATAATTTTAATCGTTTTACGTCCGAAAACCGATAAAATTATGAGAGGCACCATATTGGAGGGCTCTAGAATTTTCGACCACTTGGGGTTTTATAACGTGCACTGACATCGAACAGCTATAGTACACGGGCCTCTAGCGTTTCGCCTCCATCGAAATGCGGCCGGCATTCGATCCCGCGACCTTCGGGTCAGCAGTGAATGAAAGAATGGGAATGAATAAAGCGGCATGTTTTTCGTTCAAAGAAATACATATGAAACCTATGATTTGATTTGATAGACTTGTGGGGTTTAACGTTCGAAAACCAGCTGAGAGGCGCCGTAGTGGAGGTCTCCGGAAATTTCGATCACCTGGTGCTCTTTAACGTGCCCTGAAATCGCACAGCACACGGCCCTCAGCATTTCGCCTCCATCGAAATGCAGCCACCTAGACATGTTATTTGCCGTTTCTAATTGTAGTGTGGTAATTGCGATAAAAAGGCAAGAATTAAAGTAAACAACGAAAAAACCCATTGTCTGTGAGGACACAGAATATAAAACTACGAAAAACAGCCCTATGCTTCTGGCTTCATAACATTTTGAAGGGTCACACAACTTACATGTCGGCTAATCGATCTGCACACGAAAAGGAATATAGAAAGGCAAGCTTTACTATATGCAAGAGCCTTACCTTTCCGCAATTCCGCGAAAGATCACGAAATGCACGTTTTTTTTTTTTCGCGGAAAAAAATATTAAAAGCCTCACTTGTGGAAAAACGGAGGAACGCTGAAGCCCTCGCTGCCCCCCCCCCCCCCCCCAACCTTTCTTTTACTTTTTTTTTTACTGGCACAGTGTCAGACGTGCAAAGAATAGTTGACGCAGCTACCTAACTGCATGTACAATAACTAGGAAATGTGCGAATATCTGAAACTTCGAATATGAATAGAATTCCTTATTTAAAGCACAATCGATTCGAAAAATGCATATTCGGGTACTCCAGAACATTCAAATATGGATGTTTCTGGCAAGAGCGTCAAATATTGAGATTACTTATGCTAAGTATTGCTTTTTTTCTGTGGAAATCATTAATACACCGCTTGTGGAAGTATTTGAACAAGTATTACAGTATTGCAATTCTCTTAAACATGAATTTAATTGCCATTTTAAAGTATTCAAAGCGAACAGGACATCTTTCCGCATGTAACTTGCCTGTAAAGGTAGTTTCACTGCAGTGTTAGTATCTATGCCTTGAAAGCCTTTCCAAGAAAAATCTGCAATACTGTGAAGGTACACTTCATGGGGAAGTGAGTATATTATCTGTACTCTGCTTAAATTTTTTTTAATGCCTTGCAGTGAATTGCATAGGATGACATTGATTAAATATAGTAAATTTTAAAGCGTAGCACGTTTTACCACTACTATTAAAAATCCTACTACTAATTCTAATTCGATTATGCTTATTACAATTCACTGGAACTTTGCCTTGAACCAGAAAAAGCCTAGTCTTCAGATTCCCTTTTTATGTGTTATTAGCTCTTGGAAGGAACAAATTTTACTGAATTTACAGCAGCTACTGTGTGCTGCAGCTTTTACCTTTATAGAGTGTTCTCTTACTGCACGTCACATTTTGTGGCATGAACGTAAGCTGAGCCTCTCAGTAACGATACCCAAGGAAAATGCAATGTTTGGAAATAAGCAAGACTATGTGTGAGCATTACAATGCATCCTAGCACAACACTTTCAACTACCCTTAAATACTTACCAGTGCATATGAACTTTGTCGACACAGAGAGATCATTCAGTTATAGTGATGTGTCCCAAAAGTGTCATAAGCATCATCATCTAGTGCTCTGTCACAACAGCTCCCTTAAAGGAGTACTGACACAATTTTGAAGCAACGCAAAATATACATTTTTCATTTTCTAGCCATGTATTCTTAACGCCCTCCGCACACGGAAGCCAGGAAACACGTACAAAATATTTTAGTTTGGTTTTATAGTTTTCGTTGCCCAGCACGAAAGCGCAACATACATTATGATGACGTAAGAACACAGCCTCTTAAAAATCACCGAAATCGCTGTCGGAGTCACTGGACGACCATAAAATTGTCGTTGTTTGCGTGCCCCACGTGTAATTCACCACAGACGACAGAGTTGCAGCCACGCTATCAAGAATCGCTGTCCCTACGTGACTTAGACGTACGTCCAACTCTGTTGACACGTCACTAGGAAACCGTCCCCTCGAAACTGAAACTGAAAATTGGCTTTTAAGGGAGCCGTATCAAAGCTGTATTCATTGCGTTGCGAGGCACCATGACACTCTTTTTGGGTTCTCCATGCCAGTGGTTTCATTTACAGCAACAATACGAGAATGTCAAAAATTCTTGACAGTACTCCTTTAAGCTTTAAATAATGCAAGCATGTTTGGAGCCTGAAACTGTTTTTTAAATAAACTGTTGCATGTACCTTATGCCTGCCTGTTCAGTGTCGCTGCGAAATATTGTGGATCCGTCAGTCTGGATTTGCACAACTTCAAAATTTCCATTGCATAAGATTAGGGGCCCTAACTATTGTTTTTATGCCAGAAGATACATATTACCTTCAGGAATCTCTGCCTGATACGATGGCAACTGCCGAGTACTTCTGCTACAAAGTGACAAGACTAGAAACACAACACAAACAATGTTCCTGAAGAAAATAGAAATGCAGTACTGAAACTGCATTTATTTATTCTCATAAAACCATACAAAACATGAGTGAACAGTGATACGGTAACACCATACCTAAATAAAGCACAACTGAGTGTCTGAGTATATCTCCTTTTATGTTATATCCTGACTTGGCTAAACAGCTGTCATGTCATTTCTAGCATTGAGCATTCTGAGTAAAATATTGAAATTCCTAGAAAACCTCCAGTTTCTTACTTCTGCACACAACAACTCAAGAGTCAGCCTACTGATTCACAAGAAAATATAAGAGAGTTCAAATATTGACTTTCAGATCCACTGAAATGCAGATGCCACAGCTAAGATTTGAACCTGCAACTTCATGCTTAATGGTGCAATGCAACAGTAGCTGCTAAGCCATCCTGAAAAGTTAAAACAATTAGCGACATTTCACTCCGTGAGCGCAGGTTATACAAATGCATGTGAGTGCTTTCCCCCTTTTGTGGACCATACATAGAACATTTTAAAGATGCTTTGATCCTGTGTAAGTGTGGCAGTTTCCTTGCAACCAGGAGACTTCCAAGGAATGTGGTGGGAGGCTGACAGTATTTTTAGCTAATAATAAGAAGAGCATTAGGCCTATGCTCTCATGAGACTCTCACTAGACATGCTGACATTTGCAGTTGACTGACTTGTTACTTAGTTTCTACTTTGTATTTCAATTACATTAATTCATCTTTCATTCCCCTTAATTTCCTTCACATTAGTTCATTGTTGATTCACCTTACTTCAATTTATTTCATACCTGCATATTGAGTGCAACATATGTATGTACCTGCATACTTTGGCCCATGGTTTGCAAGTATGTGCCACATGCGAATTCCCTATGCTTCACTCATTACCTTGCCAATTCTATGAATGGAGCACATACACTTATGCTTAAAAATAATGTTGAGAGAAGCACTGTGTGTGTGTGTTCAATATACTTTTTGGTTTCTACGCACATTTTTTGTATTATGTGGAGTATCACATATTTCACAAGCAAAGACCACCAACAAGGTAACATCATCTCTAGCAACCTCCAAATATAGATGTAAAAAATATAATAGTAACAATAAAAAATGCTCAAAATGTCTAGTCAAAAAGTTCTACCACTTCACATTTTTCTTCAATGGTGGTTCTAATTTAGCAGCAAGATTGTTTTCTAAGCAGGGTTCTCGAGGGTGGCTACTGGTGGTGATGCCCAAAAAGCTGGCTGCAATGTTGAATCTAGCAAAAAGAGATTGGTTGCTGATGCCGAGGTTGAATCCTGCCCTGGAGGTAGGAGCAGCAGGTGCTTGTCAGCAAGAAACTCCATTGTTACAGGGTCCTGAACAAGGCACTCAAGTACTTGGCTAGTTCCCATGGCATCCACTTGTGGCTGGCATAATGGCTGCCCTTGCTCAGATGCTGTGCACACTGTGAATGTAGCAGTGCTGGTGGCAGGAACAAGGCAAGCAGGATCTAAATCTTGTTGTTTGTTATCTTTTATGGATGGCTGCACAGTGGTTGAACCCTCCTGGTAGGAGAAAAAAAGCAAGAGCAACAAGAATGAAATCAAAACTGAACTTCAACTTTGTGCTAGCAAGCAATGAAAGGAGACAGTAGTTCCGAGATATAAAGGAAAACTCTCCAAGATGTTCGTGGTGACATGTTATGAAGGATGCTATGCTGATTCCAAGATTAACAGACGGTTTACAGCATCAAAGATAAAAAGTGAAATGCGATTGTTTCCTTAAATATGCCCTTTATACTTTTCAAGCCTCGTGAGTTGTGCAGGCTGATAGGTGGACAGCAGTGAGAACAGCATATCTGGGAGAACAGCAGTGACAGCAGCACACATTGCAAAGTTGTTCAGCCTAGAAAATTTGAAGTGCACACACACTCACACACACACACACATACACACAAAAAAGAAACGCCTAAAAATTGTAGAACCACTGAGCTCTACCACTGCATGGTCCATACAAAAGCTCTGCCTCTACTTACATAACTACCATTTCGCGATTATCACTGACCATCATGCTCTGTGTAGGTTATCCTCCCTGAAGAATTTGTCTGGACGCGTCGGCTGTTGGGTGCTGTGTTTACAGGAGTACAACTACACTTCGATATATAGGTCGGGTAGGCAACACCAAAATGCTGACACTTTATGGCACTGACCCCTGTCGTCATATGCCTATGTCTCACCTTCCATCTGTTTGGCACAGCCCAGCCCATTGACCAGAATTCTGTTTGGCACTGCCAAACCTACTGACCAGAATGATGGCTGTTAGCCTGATACGGTTCATGGCCCCAGCAGACATATTTACATCAGATACTGGCAGATCCAGGAGGTGGCCCTAGAGCCTGAGGCCACCCCCAAAACTGCTGCCCTACCCCCTCCATCCTCAGCAAGTTTTATCCATTGGCGATGGATGAAACAATCGAGCTGGTAGAAATTACGCCAGGTTCTATTCTAGAAGAGGCACATACAGACCTCAAAACTTTGGTGGTCCACTGCACACCCTCTGCACTTGTTTTCCTTGCAAAGTCATTCTGAGTGACCCATTCCCTGCCCTTCCCACTCTTTCGCTTATTTGCTACTTTTCTTTTTTGCTCATACTGTTACACTGCACTCCACGAGGCTTGTTTGTTAGTGCTTGCTATGTCTCCTGTCACAAGCCTGATGCTGTGAAAAGTGCATGCCTTGCCTTCTGTGGCAGCAGCAAGCGTGTGGCACTTTGCAAAAGGGACAAATAGCTACAATGCTACAAGGAAAAAAAAAAGCCAAGCTTAAACAAGAAGTGCAATGAAGCGGCATGTGCAGGGCCGACAAAGGTACTTTATATGGAGGCATTGTGATGGTAGATGCTTCCTGAGGTTAATTGCTGCTGCTGGGGCACACTTTCACTGTTTCATATGTCGATGTCATTGCATGGTGGTCTCGTAAGCACTAAAATGTGAGCTCGTGAATTAAATCTCCGTGAAGCGCTGAGTATTGATCAGTGAGGAAATGGCAATCCAAGTTTGCGTGCAATCATTGAGATAACATCGTGAGCCGAAGAGCGTTTTTTTTTTTTTAAAGGAGTACTGACACGATTATGCGTCGGCTCAAAATGTACATTTTTCATTTTCTAGCCGTGTATTGTTAACGCCCTCCGCACACGGAAACCAGGTAACACGTACAAAATATTTTAGTTTGGTTCTAAAGTTTTCGTCGCCCAACACTGCAAGCCAGCCCCAGCGCAAGGGACACTACGATGACGTATGAGCGCAGTCTATTAAAAATCGCCGAAACCGCTGTCACAGTCAGTGAACGACCGTGAAAGTGTCGTTGTTTGCGTGCCCCACATGTAATTCACCACATATGACAGAGTTGCAGTGACGCTGTCACAAATTGCTGTCCCTACGTGACTCAGACGTATGACCGACTATGTTGACACGTCACTAGGAAACCGCCCCCTCGAAATTGAAACCGAAAGTGGGCTTTTAAAGAAGCCGTATTAAAAATATATTCATTGCCTTGTGAGGCACCATGACACCCTTTTCGGGGTTCTCCACGCCAGTGCTTTCATTTACAGCAATAATACAAGAACGTCAAAAATTCGTGTCAGTACTCCTTTAATAGCTACACTCGGCGCTTTAGGTGAAATTGGTTTCAGCGACATGGAAAATGACTAATGCATCGAAATGGTGCCCATCACTATGAGCCCTTGGTTTTTTTTATAAACTTACAATCGAAATTGAAACTGTACTTCCAGTCAGTTCTTTTCTTATGACTTGTGATTTTCGGGAGCTGAAGTCGACCTGCATTCTAGTCGACTTCCAATAGTGTAAATATAGTCACTTATGGGTCCTGGTCATTCCTTGCTTACTTCAATGAAAAGTTTTGGAAGTGCCATGTTTACTCGAATCTAATGCGCACCCTTTTTCCAATAAAACGGGTCCAAAAATTGTATGCGCGCTAGAATCGAGTGCGAACGAACGACACCGTTACCATATCGCCGTCGGCATCAAAATGGCCGCCTCCTAGGCACTTCGGCAGCTGTTGAACGGTCACCGGCGAAAAAATGAACTTATTCATTCATTCATTCATTCATTCATTCATTCATTCATTCATTCATTCATTTATACATACTGCAGCGCAGAAATGCGCTATGGCAGGAGTGGGGTTACAAAGCAATTCAAGAGCGAAATTTTAACAGACAGCAGTGAAAATATACAAACAGGTAAAATAATGCAGTTGTGTGTTATACAAGGTCAAACATAAAACAAAGGAGTACCAGACAAACAAACGATGCAACATAATAGCTGATACCAATGCCAAATATCAAAATAGACGAAGGTAGGTCACAGATGCATGTCATGGATGTCGACTACGAAGTTGGGCGATGGGCGTGAGCGAACAGAACCAGGTAATGAATTCCAGTCTTCAATGGAACGGGGAAAAAAACTGAATTTGAACATGTTAGTTCGAGCATAATAAGGCTTCAAGTTTAAGTTGTGATGGCTTCTCGTCACTGACTGGGATGCAAAATTTATGTAGTCCTTGTAATTTGACAGTTTAATTGAAGACGTGACGATGCCGTGCAAAAATTTCAATGACTCTATTCGGCGACACGACGAGAGTGAAGTTAAGTTCAATGAAGAGAGAGTAGAAGAGGGTGAAAAGTCACGGTCATAACGACGCCGTGCCAGGCCTGGCCGTCTTGCGGCCAACCAAAGTCGCTACGTCGCCGATGCAATCTCCGAGATGGCCAGCCGCACCAGTTTTCGGTAGCAGTCGCGGGTGGCCGTAACGGAAGAATAAATGTTTCCTGTCACCGCACCCAAAACGGCTCATCATCGCATATCTCCCTCATATCTGTGCTGAGCCTGAGCCTCTTAGTCGTGCGCGCTGCATGGCGTCCGAAATTGCATCACGGCAATCTTGGAGACCACGCCCCGACCATGCTTAGGCTTAGCTGCACCAGCGTGTCCAGCACGCACGGCAGCACGCCGCAGCGGGTGTGAGGGAACTGCGATAGCATGAAGGAATGCAGCACTGCGAGTAAATGATGTTACTGCCGCTTGCACGCGGCTACGCCTGGCAATGTGTGGCAGTTTTGTCGGGACGCAGGAGTTATGAATCGACAAGCCGAATGTCTTCGAGACGCCGTGCATCAAGTGAACCGGGAAAGCCACAGCATGGCCGTTCGTGGGACTGCAAGGGTTCAAAGTTGGCAGTGCGTTTATTATGTGAGTGCGTTCGCTACACGAGTACAGCATTTGTTTTTATGAATGTGAGAAGGTTGATTACTAAGGACTTTCTTTTTTTCCGTGTCACGAAAAATGGGTGTGCATTACAATTGAGGGCGCGGTAGAATCAAGTAAATACGGTACTTCATGATGACGCAACAGCTGGCCTCTTTGGATTTCACAAAACCTATTTCATAAAAGTTGCAAGAGACAGAACGTGGTTGTCTGCATTGCAGCACGAAAGTTGTAGACAATGACATGCACACATCAAGATGCCTTTCAGGTTTGCTCTGTTATGGTATCCATACCTAACCTTTCATGTTTGTGTGGCGATTGGTACTTCTTGTGTGGTTAGCAAACGAGAATGTGGTCACAGACCTACAGCTAGCCACTTTGCTGCAGCAGATGTTTGGTGTATCAATGCTGTCAAGAGCACGGTTATGCCAATGGTTGCCAATAGGAAGCCGTCTACTGCTGCAGTTCTTCTAGCCAGCATCTGCCAAGCCAAAAAATACCTTGTTTCAAGCTTCAAGTGAGTACACACTGTACCACAGATGGTTCGTTGATCGATGTGTACAAGAGTTTGACACATTTTCTATGTGATCTCATACACTTCAGTCTTCTATCAAACTGTTTAATGATCCTCGCACTGTTCAAGACATCTATGATTTAGTACTGTAAAAAGTGAGTAAGCCTGAGCAAGTCTAGAATATTTTACTGATATATGGACAGCTTGCACACACAAGTTCGTTGAGATGGGCACTTAACATAATAATCTGAAAATTCTTCAAATTTAGTTAAAAAAGTTTGTTGAAGAATGTCAACTAATGCCATGAATCTTGCAAAGAAATATAGGTAGTGACCTCAAATACTGTATTTCTACATCCAAAATGCATTGTGAAAGCAATCATATTATAACAGCAGCCTGGGACATAAACTTTAGAGCTGTTACAGAATAGTACTGAGACAAGCCATTATAGGACTGATTAGCAAATGTAATGAGGGGGGGGGGGGGGTTACGTCCCAAAACCAGCTGTGATTATGAGAGACACTGTAGTGAAGGGCTCCGGGAATTTTGACCACCTGGGGTTCTTTAACGTGCACTGACATCGCACAGCACACAGGCCTCAACATTTCGCCTCCACTGAAATGCAGCCGCGGCGGCCGTGATTCGATCCCGCGACCCTCGGATCTGCAGCCAAGTACCATAGCCACTAGACCACCGTGGCGGGGTAGCAAATGTAATGAAGACACCTATAGAATTACTAGTGAGATGTCATTTCACAAAGCATCCACATGCTTTCTGGTGGTTTTTTTCCCACCCTAGGCACACTTACCACAGCAGTGTCAAGGGATTCACTGGTGACTCGTGCTACCTCTTCAGATGCCTGTGGCGATTCAGCAGGTGGCAAGATGCCCTTGCGGTGGAGCCGACAATGTGAGCGCAGGGAATCTTCTCGCACAAAGGCTTCAGGGCACTCACTGCACTGGTAGGTACGATGGCATGATACCGCTCGGCGTCCTTTGGCAATTCCTTTTCTTGACTTTAGTGACTTCTTTGAATGCTTGTTCTTCATATGATTGCGTAAGTTGGCTGTTAAAACAAGGAAATGACTGGAACTTATTGGTTGTATAATACATACAAGCGAAAATTTGCATTTGTTGCTTATTTGAAGCCACTAAGCATACAAAAAGAAATTATGTTAGAAACTGTCATAAAACCGCACAAAAGAATCTCAGTAAATGAAAAGTGCTGAAAAGCAATTACTGCTTTAACAAAACAACTGCCTTTAAATTTATTAGTTTCATATTTGAGTAAGAAAACAAAATAACTTTTCAGCTAGGAAGAAAGATTTTAGCACTCGGTCTAAGTGGCACCACAGGCAGGCTGTGGCACTTCAATATAATTTGGCAGTTTAAGGACCAATTTTCCTTTACAAAAAGCTCCAATGCAAAATTTCTCTGCAGAACCTGCATTCTACTGAGGATATCATTACAAACTTGTGGCAATTAAGAACTGAGTGACCAGGCACTGTAGCATGTTCATTTCACAGCAAAAAGTGTGTAGGATCTGTATTTGATAATATTGAATTCAATTCAATTCTTTATTCATCATTAATACAGAAGGAAGTCCCAGAGTTACAAAACTGTCAGGATGACCTCCTATTAGTCATTTGACAATACCGATAAATTGCATATTATGGCAACATAAAAGTTAAATTGTAATAGACAAAAAACAATTGAGAAAATAATAAAGCAGGGCATATAGCAAGAAATAATAATAATATAAATAAGCAGCAAAAAGGCAAGTGTTTACATAAAGAGTAATTTACAATCAAATAATACTGAACTCATTATAAACGATAAAAAATTGCAATCAACATGATAATTTATATAAACAGAAGGCTCTATCAAAGAACACGGTGTAGATACATAAATAACATATGCTTGCTAATGTTTTCTATGGCAAAAAAAAATCTAAAATTTCTTGAAACGAGAAACTAATAAGTGGGAAAGGAAGTCCAACACAATTGCATGATACAGAATAGTAATGGTATTTTAATGAACATAAAGTTAGAGAAAACCGAATAAAATGGTTTATGTTTATATATATATTTACAATGAATCGGTAGTGAGAAATGTTGTTAGTAGGTGTTTCTTCATGTGTTTTTTGAATATCATTGTTGTGTGGCATGCTTTAATATCGAATGGCAATGTATTCCAGTATTTAATGGCAGTGAAGAACGCTGTAAATTTTCCATAATTAGTGTTTATTTGGGGAAGTAAAATGTCGTTGTTAGAAGAAAATCTAGTGTTGTTACAGTTAGAGCAGATGCATGAAATGTATCGATAGTTATTTCATGGTTGAGCATGCGATATATTAGTAAAACCAAATTGAGCTGAACCATGCAACACAATGGTAGTATGCTTAATGACGTGTAGTTTAGCACCAAATGAGACTTGTAGCTAGGAAAACTTACGATCCGTAAGGCCTGATTCTGTAGATGTTGTAGATGTGTAACATGCATCATATATGTGTTTTCCCAGATGGAAGTGAAGTATTGTAGGTGGCAATGTATGAATGCATAATAAAGTGAAGTTCTTATATGCTATGGGAAAAACAAGCGTGCTAAAATTAGTACTCTGATACGAAAAGCAATCTTTTTGAAGATCATTTCAGCATGCAGTTTAAACTTAAGATGACAATCTTAAGGCTGCAATTTTAACTATGCAGCCAGATTTAATGATGCACTCTGGTGCAAGAACAATGCATGTGACATATAACGACAAATATAAACTTTATAAAGTGCTCAAAAGCATGACAACAAAATTACGTCTGGTCAGAGAGTTGCACCAGCTGCTGTGAATGTTTTATACACTTAGAATCTAGGCTTTGAGTCTGGCAGTAGGCACATGCCTGCAGTTTTGAGGATGACTCATAATGTGGATTATTGTGATGCTTTGACATTTTATACACACACATTAAAATCTGTCAAAGTAGCCATCTAATGATGTTGCTTCTCTGGAAAGGTATTTACATAACAGGACCTTAGTGCAATAATGAAAATGTCTATTTTTTATTTTATTGCATACGTGTGTATTATTTTCAACACAAATTAACATGTTTACTGTGGAGGCGCTTTTCATGGTACTAACTTCTGTGCACTGTGAACCACTTTTGAGTCATGAGTGACTTACAAACCTTTGCAACTTTCTAAAGCTCTAGAAATATGGTGTGATGGTACATCCAACAAAAAGCAACAAGAAATTGTTTACTCTCCATTTTTCTTTTTTTGCAAAAATGTCACTTTCACATTGCAAGAGAGCCTCAGGAAGCTACACACAGAAAAAAGCTACACTGAGCCAACTTTGTACTAAGTTGCAGTGAACAGAGTAAACAATTTATTATAATGAATACAACCAAGTGATTAAGACTAACAACTGCAACAAGAATCACTCTTTATCAATCGACACAGCAAGCACAAAGATGTGGGTTAGAGCTCTGCATGATGCATTTTGCCTGATGAATACTGGGTTTAGCTACTACACTTAGCACACTATGTCCGCTGAAGCAAGTGAAACATAATAGAGTCATTATTTTGACTCCAGTAGTTGGATCCTGACCAAACGTTCCAACTGGAACTCAGAACTACACTTTCATATGCCAAACTTTTGCTCTTTTCATCCCGACATCGGCCCTAAATTAAAACGTCAATGGATAGCAGGCATACGATTGTCCAGAATATTGACCCAAAAGCGGTCCAATGCATACTGTGGTAGCATTAGGAAGAATAAATGCATGAAATGCACACCATGTCCCACTGATAATGCTCACCTTAAGCCTCTCTTAGAGAGATAAACAAGCAAGAATATTTTCATAGATTCACAGCGCACACCTCTATGTGCTTTCTCTTTTTTTACGGAAACTACTCTGAAATTGATTATTTTTGCATTTCCACTCCCGATGGCAAATGAACACAAACCAAAACTGCAATTGTAGCATACACAACAGCCTGCCAATAAGAGTAACTCTAGCCAGTGTCACTGCCACTGCCATTAGAAGATGGTGACAAAACAAACTCTGATGTGGCACGAAGATTAAAGGCTGCTTTCAGCCTTTATTTAAAAAGTGCATACATAAACCAGTTATTTTACATGCTAAGCTAGAAGCAACAAGTTGTGTTGCATGGTTTTGGCGTCCCAGAAAGCTGGATGTTTTGCATGAACTAGCAATGTGGTTGGCACAGACATGGGCCACCATGACATTTGGAATTGCTGCAACCATTCGATGAATGATCAATATCAGATGTGCAATGAACCACATGTTAAAGATGACATGGTGTGGTCCACTTACAGTGATAAAGTGCTGTTTGAGGGTGATGACAGTAAACATCAAAGATTATAGCTAAGTAGTTATAGTTGCAACCGCCGGGCGATGGTGCCACCACCTCACGGATTAAGGCTCAGTGTATGCTTCCTATATGTGTCCCTGAGAAGCACAGAACTTTGTAGTGATTTTGTCATTTATGCTAGCGGTATTTATGACAGGGAGGACATGTAGGCGAGACTGTACGCGAAATAAATGGGGCGAAGCTCCTTAGGGGGCGAAGCGAAGCTCCTTAGGGGGCAAATAAGGGGCGAAGCTCCTTAGGGTGTGGGTCGTTCCCTCCTCCGTATGTATGTAGCCACCTCTAGTTTAGTTTATGAATGGCTCAATAGATGGCGTTGTGTGTCCAGGCTGCTACCTCTAGTTTATGAACTGCAGCATAAACTTGACTCCCCGAGTATGAGGTACATTTAAAACTCGATTTAACGAACTAATTTGGCCCCCAAATCAGTTAATAACGAAAATCACTAGGATTGTAGTCCCCTTTCCTCCGACCGAGGACGAGGCCGAGAGGGCACATCGTCAGAAACTCAAGCAACGGTACGAAGAGATGCACGACGCTTTGGAGAGGGGATCATTCGTCTCGTTGGAAGAGTTTCTCGCCACCTTCAACGTTTTCGATGTTTCTCGCCACCTTTGATGATTTCCCCTTACGAGCTTCGCCCACTCATCATCATTCACCCCGTGGATATGCTGTGATTTTTACTGACAGTGCATTAGAAAAGTCGTCGTTTTCCATTGCAAATGGTGAATCAAGAACTCAAGGTCATGTACAAAAAATCGCTGCGTATCCACAGAGTGAATGATGACGAGTAGGCGAAGCACTGGGGATCATCGGGTAACTGTAAATCCACGTACATTGGCTGCTCTACATCATATAATGAGTGAGAAACCAGTGTACACAATATACAATGTTGTTTATTTAACGATTGCAGAAGGGCTTCATTGGTTTGTGCAGGACATGGCATTTCGTTTTGCTTTGAGTATAATGGCTTTGTGGTCAATGAAATCCACGCATCTCCATGACGAGTGGGTGAAGCACTGGGGATCGTTCAGTGTTACTGTAAACCACCCGTAACATTGCCCACGCATGCATGTAAATGAGTCACAACACGTACGTATGTTTACACACGCGTTGTCATTTATGCTCCTGGTCTTTATGAGGTTTCTGCGCTCCCACGTCGTAGATGGTGCTGAGTTCCAGATTACTTTTAGTTAACGCACACACTGCGAATCCTTATGGTTCAACTAGGCACAAGAGAAACCTCCCACCGGCACTACACTGCAGGTCAAGATTCAGTGCCTATATGTATGTATGTATGTATGTATGTATGTATGTATGTATGTATGTATGTATGTATGTATGTATGTATGTATGTATGTATGTATGTATGTATGTATGTATGTATGTATGTATGTATGTATGTATGTATGTATGTATGTATGTATGTATGTATGTATGTATGTATGTATGTATGTATGTATGTATGTATGTATGTATGTATGTATGTATGTATGTATGTATGTATGTATGTATGTATGTATGTATGTATGTATGTATGTATGTATGTATGTATGTATGTATGTATGTATGTATGTATGTATGTATGTATGTATGTATGTATGTATGTAAATGTATGTATGTATGTATGTATGTATGTATGTATGTATGTATGTATGTATGTATGTATGTATGTATACAGGGTGGCCAGTAAACGGTTGTTCAGTGCGAGCAGTCGGTTTTTTCAATCAAGAAGCTTGCTAGCAGACGCTGCCTGCATCAGCGTTGTCTCTCGTGAGCGCGCATTCTCGTTCCTTGCGAGCTGGTAAAGCATTCATTGCAGAAAGAGCGTGTCCATAGTCAATGTGCGCCGTTTGCTCTCTCTCACGACACCGCAGCACCCCTAGCGGTGTTCGTTCATGGCGAGCGACACGTATCCATGGTTGGAGTGTGAGACAAAGAGAGCGCGCGCCGCAAGCGAGTGCTTATAGAGGCTCATGTGCACCGCAGCGCCTTTAGCGGTCGCCACTGAAAGCTGACCCCAGCAGCACCCCATAAAGGGCGCAACTGTAATTAGATGGCTATGCCGGGTGCATGCCGCAAGCTCGGCCCTAAGGTGCTTCGCCCCTGAAATCGTGACAGCTCCACTAACATGAAAGGCGGGGAGGTGCGAAGCATGTGGTGATGCACCGGTGTATACCACAGGAACATGTCAATCGCTGCTAATGGGCCTCCTTTACCATGGCCATGACGATGATGATGATAATGACGTTAGATGCTGACAGCCCAGGCTCATTAATAGAAATTTGTTAAAATTGTTTCTGACACGACAACCTTACACACACACTGTCTGACTGCACTGCCTGAAGGATCGGCCCACTGCGACGTGCAATAGGAGGCGCTGATAGCCTGAGCACATAATTGCACTGATTCCAGGCTTCACTCACAGTGACGCGCACATTAGCACAACAATCTGCTTCATTCTATTGTCCCTAGATGGTGGTACCACCGCTGCGAAACAAGAGTGCAGTGGAAGCGAGGCGGTGTTAATTTAAAAGTGATTTTGTTGTTAAACACCTTTGCTTTAACCGGACATCACTGAGACACAAATTGTAAAGCAGTGTAGTGAGATATAAGGCCTGTTTGTTCCGCATGCATTCATTGGGCAGTGGTCTGATCAATAGAGCTCCCAGCTCTATCGTTACATCCTGGGTAGTCATGGGTTCAAATCCTAGCGGGTAGTATTTTTCCTTGTCAACTATGTGTTGATTTTTTTTACTGTAGTTATCTAAGCGCCTATTTCCCTGTGATCATTGCAAAGCTTAAATTTTGCATTTCCACTCCCACCCTCCTGACCTATGATAGCTGCATATATATATTAAAAAAAATCCTGCAGATCCCATGCAATGTAAAAATCAATGTCATGTGAAGCAGTCAGCAAGGATATAGCCTATGGCGAATTGCTTGTCATTCAGCGATGTATTACTAGTAAGATCAACGTCTTTGTGCAAAGTGCATGAGTAGGTGTATGCTCAAAGGCGGCTAACCAGGAAACTCGACAGCATCGTGGGAACTAAATGCTAGCTGATGCTGCGATGTATCGTAAGCACTGGCGTTAGTGTACAGCACAGACATCTGTTTTGTCGAAGAGAAATGCAAGCTACAATACGCTGATGTGCGTATCATTGCGTCTTTCGTCGAAGTATCCCTACAAAATCGGGCAAAGATGTAAAAAAGCACGCAGAGTGCTACTAGAACATATGTATCGTTTACTAGATGTCTCTGACCGTGCTTAACACACACTACAAGCACAACTGACATTACACAAGAACCATCGTCACAACTGCTAGAGCAGTAGGTTTATTACTATCTTTACCCTGTGGGAGGAGCCGCCATAGCCTAGCGGTAGTGTGCTTGCTTCGCATGGCGGGGCTCTGGGTTCAACACCCACATACCATTTCGCTTGGTAGGTTGGCTTCAGATATTACAGTCGTTCATATGTATCTGTGTTTGTTATATCTACATTTCAACCTCAGGCTATGACAAATGGCATGCCTTTGTTATTTTCAAATGTGCTCTAATGATATGTTAAACGTCTGTTTTAGTTTGCCCGAGATTGACATGGGCTGTAAAATATTCAAGCACCCGTGGTGCATAGCTGAATACCACGTTCCAAGCATTGCGGGTATGAGCCACACATAATTGCGGTAGCGTTAATCGTGATGTACATGACGAGTTTATATCATGTTAGTAGTGTAAAGGTCAATCACTCATGTCCGTTATACATTCATGCTATACTATCCAAATCTTGGTTCATATCGGGTGAACGAGACGGCCAGGAAAGCACCAAGACATAGGCAGCTAGATAGATAGGTAGATACAGTCAAAGTTGCTCAAGCTTGCCAAGAAATGCTTCGCATTAAAAAATAACAGAAAAAACCATTCTGAGAAAGTTAGCGATGTACATATGCCAGCATGCTGTAAGGCGCCTACTCATATGCACAGCAACTCTACAACTGTGCACCATCGCTGCTGATGGAAAGCTTGCCTACTAGGGCTTTTCGGAAGGACTTCATCAATCTGCCGCCTTTTTGTTACCGTCAAACCGTGAAGCTACAAATGCAATGCTCGATCAAAGCAGCATATGAATGCTTCCACATGCACTGAAAGCAAGCTGCAGGCAGGCCTGCTGTAGTTGCTATGTGTTCTGATAAATTTAAGATCAGATGAGCCGGTGATCACGGCAAACCAACATATAGACGGTCATGAAATCCATCCCTTGCTGCACTGTTAATAAAGTTACACTGAAGCAATCTGTTGCCCTTTAAAATGATCAAGCTTACATGTCAGCACTGGTGCAGTTTTAATTTGGAAATTGGACACACCGACACTTGGCCTTGTGCCCGTGAGCTTCAGGAATGTGCATTGCAGTGACGCACTTACGGAAGCACCCAGAAGCATGCTGGGATCGCAGAATGGGTATGCTGGTGAGTGCTGCCCACCATGGAGAAAGGAAAAGGTTCCCACCCTCCACTGCTGCCCTCCCTGCCCATAGATGATAGTCATGTGAACCATAGAGTACCGTATTTACTTGAATCTAATGCGCAACTTTTTTTCCGATAAAAGAGGTAAAAAAATCCTATGCGCGTTAGAATCGAGTGTGAACGAACGACACCGTTACCATATCGCCGTAGGCATCAAATAGGTCGCCTCCTGCGTGCTTCGGGTGCTGTCGAACTGTCACTGCCGAAAAAAACTAACTAGCAGCGCGGCGCTCTTTGGCGTGCATAGTTTCTGTTGTTTCTGTCGCAACCGGTCCCCCGCGTAATGACGCCATGACGCGTATGATGCGTAGGCCGATGATACTCGCCACGCCGGCCTGGCTGTCTTGCGACCAACCGAAGTCGCTATGTTGCCGATGCAATCTCTGAGACGCCCAGTGTGGCTGTAACGGGAGAATAGATGTTTCCCATCACCGCACGCAAAACGGCTCATCATCGCATTTGTCCCTGATATCTATGCTGAGCAAGAGCCTCTCAGTCGTGCGCGCTACATGACATCCAAGATTGCATCGTGAGATTGCATCGTGGCAATCTCGGAGACCACGCCCCGATCATACTTAGGCCACTTAGGCTTAGCTGTGCCACCCTGCGCAGCATGCATGGCAGCACGCGGCAGCGGGCGTGAGGGAACTGCGATAACACGGAGGAATGCAGCACTGCGAGTAAATGATGTTATCGCCGCTTGCGCGCAGCTACGTTCGGCAAAGTGCGGCAGTTTTATCGGGACGCAGGAGTTATGAATCGGTGCGCCGAACATCTTCGAGACAACGCGGATCGAGTGAAGCGGGAATGCCGTAGTGTGATCGTTCGAGGGACAGCGGGGATTCAAAGTTGGTGGCGCGTTTATTATGCGAGTGCATTCATTACGCGAGTACGGCATTTGGTTTTATGAATGTGAGAAGTTTGATTACCAAGTACGTTTATTTTTTTGTGTCACGAGAAATGGGTGCACGTTACAATCGATGTTTCACTCTTTTTTTTTTTTTTTCGCGGGAACCGGGTGCGCGTTACAGTTGAGGTCGCAGTAGAATCGAGCAAATACGGTATGACGTGAACCTGTCCGTACGAAGAGTAGCGGGTGCTTGGAGGAATGAGCTTGATGAGCGTTCAGCTCTTTTCCTCCTGTGTTCTTCTAGACGTGTTGGGACGACAAAGGCTGAGGGTTGAGGGGGGGCTGAAGTGGAGAGGAGGGCCATTGGCCACGGATGGCATTCTCCCTATACGCGGCAGCTGCGCCTATCCTCTTGCTTGCGGTGATCGTAACCATGCTCGTATCACCCACAGTGGATAGAGAAACTGTTCGTATAAGCCTGAATCATGGTCCATTCCTTAAAGGTCCTATGACACCAAAATTTCAAACGCGAGATTCTTGCGTTAATTGGTTTTCCTGCATACGAAGGCAATCTTGACCGAGTATTAGCGGCGAACGTCGCCTCTAAGTGATTTTAATATGGTTTCAAAGTAAGCGGGAACGCTCATCCGAGCTTGCAGCACCTCGCGACATCGCCAGTAGTATGATACGGTTAGTGGCCCATCTGTGACGTTTCACTTTTGTAAGCGGATATCGTCGACGTCACAGAGAGAAACGGGCGCGCGGCGCTATGGGATACCAAGAGGCATATTTTTCTGCTTCCTCTCCGTGTCGGTCGCTCAAGCGTGTACAGTGTACACATGCTATGGTTCGGCGTGTGCACCGACGTGCGGCGCCACATGCTACGACAAGCGGCGTTTGGCTTTTCAGGACACACGGAGCGAACGTGGGATCATTGCGTAGGCTCCGTCAGATCACTGACGGCTCCTTGCGCACTAGGGCATGTACGATCGGAATATGCATCTTCGTCATCAAGTACAAAACAAACGATTGCGCATAGCCTCCTTCTATCTAGTGACATTGTAAATAAAGCTATGGTATTGATAGCGGAAACCACACCACAACAGCCCGCCGTCACTGACGACTCCGACCGGTAGGCCTGGCTAGGCAGACGCGCACGCTAGTGACGACGCTTTCGACGCAAGCGCGATGATCATTTGTACCCAAATATCTCCTGTTAAGACGTGTGGTTAGCTTTTTCGTGCACCTCAACGTGAATAACAACGCTGGTAACGAAGCGAGCTGGTTCCGTGAAGCGGCCAGTTTAGCTGCGAAAATGCCCTTGCATGCCGGCTCCCGATCACTCGAGTGTTTTGGAAGCAGGCGCTGCATTGCAAATATAAATGGCCATTTCAAATGCAACTTTACACAATGGTGATTTATTTCACATCAGAAGCAAAATGTGGTCAATAGTTGCCGCGCCGTGGTCAGCGGTGGTACGGCAAATGGATCGGTGGCCTGAAAAGCGCCGGGAAACGAACCGGCGGCCAGCGGCATGACGTTACAGGTCACACATCGCCAGCGCTGCCGTTGGCTGTGACTGTTTCATGGTTCGAACCAATGACGCAGACGACGACAAAAATCTGCCCGGGAGAACGTCGTCGACTCTGCCTCTGACGGCCGACGACGT
Organism: Hyalomma asiaticum; assembly: GCA_013339685.2. Taxonomy (NCBI): domain Eukaryota; kingdom Metazoa; phylum Arthropoda; class Arachnida; order Ixodida; family Ixodidae; genus Hyalomma; species Hyalomma asiaticum. The sequence goes on from CM023481.1 coordinate 258,667,288, forward strand.
GATGCAAAGCGAGTGCCGGGAGCAGACGAATTCAGCAACTGGGCTCGCTCTGGCGCTCTCCGCAACGTCACCGAATCTTGAGCTCACGTGATCACTGTCTGCGCTCTGTTCCGACAGCCGCCGCGCTAGCCCCGTGGCGCTAGTTTCTTGCAGTTTTTTGCGTGAGTTTCGAACCTTCATTAAAACTGAACAAAATTAACGATGCTATGACTAATTAGACGTCACAGAGAATTTGCGGCTTCATGCCGTGATTACAAGACACTGTTCTACTCATTACAACATAAAAGTCGCTAACAAAAAAATGGCTGTCATGGGCCCTTTAAGTAGTCAGTCTGAGACGTTTCTAAAACTCGTGTTGTCAAAAAGGAACGCATCACAGAGGTTCCACACCTGCTTTTACCTTTATCTGACTGTTACAATTGCTGGCATACTGCATATTCCTAATTAAAAATGGGGTGTACAGTGGAATTATTTGTTTAGGGGAACTGAAATTTCTAGTGTCATCTGATTGTATATTATGGACTATTAAAAACCGTGCCTATAAGATTAAAGAATGTGTTAAAACTCCAAAGCTCCATTTGAGCTTCATTACTGTATAACAAACTTCAATTAAAAAAAATTACATTAAGTTCCCCTTCGAGCTCGCATAAACATCCATGTAAGTTTGAAACCTTGTTTTAATGAAGTAAAATTGTCCTGTCATCAGGTATACAAACTAAATTCATCTCTAAAGCTAAAGAAACCTCACGCTTTTATGCAGAGTATATTGTCTGCCATAACATTCAGCACTCTTTTGGTGCAGCATTTGAAAACTTCCACAGCCCTGCATTGAATTTGCCACTGAGCAACACTGGCCTCTCTGAATGCTGCACATGAGTGCCTGCAAGTGGCAGCTCTATACCATCCTCATGCTCACTGCTATCGCACTTCTCTCGCACTGAAACATGTTGCACAGGTTGATGCAGATGAGTGTTGCAGGGGCACGACCTCTGAGAATGATCTCGGAAGCTACACCAAGCTGTGAAATGTAGCGCCCAGTAGAAGAGAGATAAATGTGGTTATGAGCTGTTGCTTGGGTGCAGCAGTGAGAATGATTAGTGCACTGGTTGACTGGAGCAATAAAAGGCACAAGGAACTGACCAGGGCGCTTTGATGCATAGGTACAGGCCTGGCAATGATATGGCCGAGTTTTGTCATGGCTTCGCATATGGCTGGTTAGGGAGCTACGCCGCTCACAGGTATATGAGCATTCAGTGCACCGTAGACTGCCTTCTCGGTGAGTTGCAGTGTGAAGCCGGAGTTCCCGCTTAGACGAACAGGCGAATGAGCACTGGTTGCAACGAGCAGGTTGGTCAGCACTATGCATTGCCCGTTCATGGGACCGCAGGTTGCCTGTGGAATAAGAAGATTACCTGTAAGCTCACACTACAGGGCCACATTATGAAAGCATTGTGAAACTGTTAAAGTATACCGGAACACCACTGCCATAAGTTTGCAACCGTGAATTTGGACATACAAAGTTGAAGGAAATAAAATGGGTGTAGGCAGCCTTTAGGCTGACTTGTTCATCCTATTGCCTGCTCATGGCTGACTATTATCAGTTATTTTAAGACTGCATCGCAGGATAGCCAAATAAGTGTTTATACGAATAAAGAACACTGCAGATAACTTCAAGAATTAAACATCACTGATTGTGCATAGCTGCTATATTGCAGTCATGACATAAGTAGAATAATACTGCTGCCTGAGCTGGGCTGTCCATGAAGACACCAAGCTCGGACCAAGCTCATCCGAAGGTCGTGGGTTCGGTTCCCACCGAAGGCAGGTTTGTCTTTTCGTCCACTTTAATTCCTTTCTACTTTCTCCACAATTACAATACCACAAGTAACTTACCCTATGCTTTCCTAGGCTTCATTGTGTTTGCTCATTAAGTTGTTTCTAACAAATAAAGAACGAGCCCTTGACCCCTTCCCTTTCGTTATCTATTCGAGAGTGAGACATTAGACACAAGCATATATGAAGACAAGGTTGTTGCAATGATGTCAAAACTTTGTTTCTAGCTTCAGAACAGCTGTACGTCCTAAGCTTTGCGTCCAATGAGCAACCAAGCTTCCGTCAGTGCCAAGTCAGTGCCAATACCAGCTTTCATTATGAGAGACGCCGTAGTGGAGGCCTCCGGAAATTTCGACCACCTGGGGTTCTTTAACGTGCACTGACATCGCACAGCACACGGGCCTCAACATTTCGCCCCCATTGAAATGCAGCCGCCACGGCCGGGATTCGATCCCGCGACCTTCGGATCTGCAGCCGAGTGCCATAAACACTAGACCACCGTGGCGGGGCCATTACGATGCAATGAAGGTGAGTACACACACCCTTTTCTAAACACGTGTGGTGCACCACAGCTCCTCCGGCTCCTAATTAAACTTATAAACGTTTCACTGTTTTCGTGCCGGCATCCTCAATGCTAGCATGTTAGATGTTTGTATTATCGCACAACAGGCTTGAGCAATTAAGCACCCCAAGAACAAACAGGTGAAATTCAGTATTCGGTGGTACTGAAGTGTCACACACTCGTGCGTTGACATTCGCTGAAGCTTGCATCGTCCGCTAGGGTGCCCTCACCATGACAGCTCACTGTAGTTCGCACGCTCGGCACTAGAGGCGCCCTTGTACGAAAAGGGTCTACAAACGACTTGGCAGTTTGATGTGCTATCTTAAAAGGGACCACAGCCTCTTGGAGAAGTATGACGAAACCATACACGTATACCCAGGAGGAGGGTAAGCAGAAAGAGCGTCTTGTCCAAGTTCCACGAAGAACTTTAGCTTTCCTGTATGCCGCATAGAGCGGTGATCAATGAAGACTGACTTACAGCAGAGATTCATGTTTTCGATGCATCCTCCCATGAACATAGGAGGATGCATCCATCCACATCCACAGCACTGAACAGTCGCAAGCAGCGGATGGAAAAGAGACGTGCAAATCTGCCTCCCAGCAAGAGGCTATAGAGTAACTCTAAAAGGAAACTGGTGATCAATGGTCCAACGGTGGACTTGGGCTGTTTGCTAGATCAAACAAAAATCTTTAAAAAAAAACGAGAATTCCACAAATTTATGTTGTCATGCAAATTTATGTGGTAACTACCGTATTTACTCGCATAATGATCGCACTTGCGTAATGATCGCACCCCTAAATTTTGTCATCAAAATTCGATTTTTTTCTTCCCCCGCATAATGATCGCACCCTGAACTTGCCGCAGCGATATGTCGTGTGCCAAGTCTAGCTGACGATCATCATGTTTACCATCTGTCGAACGTTACTTAAATAACTCTTCAAGACTCACCAAGTGAACTGCACGCACCAAGCAGATGCCTAATTTTTGCCCACCCCTGGCGGAAACGTGCCGTATTAGGATAGCAGTAAAGACAGATGCCATAGTTTTCACCACGCCAACAGCTTCACGAAGACAGGCATATCTAAAGCGCTCGACGGAACGGAAGATAACCTTCTGTGGGACTGCGATGACACTGCTGGTTCCGACAGAGAATCGAATTGCGACGGCACTGACGCCAGTGATGCTTCAGGCTCTGAATGAAAGTTAGGGGGTCAGTGAATGAAAAAATTAAAGGGCAATATGCAATGCACGAAGTTCCTTCGTAATGTGTGCGTTTATTACAAAGGCAAGCCTTACTCTACTTTTATTTTTGGTTATGTTCATGATAGCTATTGTAAGAATTCTGATACGCGACTTGTTTACGTTCTCGGTGCTGAAAATATTATTTCGCGGAAAATTTACCCCGCGTAATGATCGCACCCCGAAATTTGCGTCAATTTTTTTGAAAAAGAAGTGCGATCATTATGCGAGTAAATACGGTATAGTTCTATTTTGCTCCTGTGAGCCATTGATTACCAGTTGTTTTAACGCAGTTAGCCCCAAAAATACTTTTAGCAGATAAAAATGGTTCTCGAAACTTTTCATTTCTTTCAGCGCAGCAATTCACATCGTGGGTAAGTTTCTTCTGCTGTGTGGGACTTTAAAAGATGACATTATTTCAGCCACTCGTGTTCGTACAGCTACAGTCAGTGCGGCAGGATGGCTTGCTGATGCTAATGCTTCTTTTAAACAGTATTATCCATGCAGCAGCAGGTCTTTCAAGTGTATGCGATAAGCAGAGATTGGAGGCAATGGTTATCTGTGAGCAGGTGCACAAATAAAACGCGATTGACACCAAAATGCTGTGGACAATATGGTGCAGCTGCTTGGGGCCCATGTATTGGCATCACTTCTGCCAGGTTTCTCCCTCCGCCGCCTCTGCTGGCTGGTCTCGTGAAATACAGTGGGCAGAGCGTCAGTCCAATTTTGATTCTCAATTATGGCATCGCTGCTTGTGTTATCATGAAACAAACTTTGGTAACAGAGGTTTGAAATGTGTCCACTTCAGAAAAACGTCAGCTTTTAGAAACATAAAACCTGTTCAGTTTCCCTTTAACACATTTTAAAGCTTGACTAATAAATATACGTCCCATTGAAGATCCTGATGTCGTGCTCGTAAATTCCGATTTAACTTTAAGGTCATAAGCCCGTTCATGCGAAGGAGCACTGGATGTGCCACACCAGTGCTATTTCAAACAAGCCTCATACTGAGCCTACTATCATAACTACCAATGCACAGTGTCTTATCCAAAACCAACAACATGTTTTCCAGTACAGGCTTCCTCTTTCCAAAGTGCCTCCCAAGCTACATGTGTTGGCAGACATTGCTTGGTGTTTCGCTAAGTGAAACTGCTTCAAAATGCATTATCTGGATTTGGCTACCATCCATCAATCAAGCTAATGAAGGTTAAAGCTGGCACACGCCGGATATGTACTAATAGAGCTTGCCCAGACCACACCGCAGCAGTGGCATTCCTGGGCTTAGCAGTAACCATGGCTGCCACGTACTTGGTGGCAGAAGCAAATTTTGACCATCTGAGGTTTTTTAATGTATGCTGATGTAAGCCAAGCACCGTAACCACTGTGCTGCCGCTGCAGAAAAAAAATGCTCTACTGAAATAAATTATAAACACCACTTACATGATTGCAGGCTGATCCATTTCATTTAAATTTAAAATCTGAAGTTGAGTGGTCGACCTACCATGAAACCGAAATGTGTACCAACAGCAACACCAAGACAAATGAGAAATAAGTATGGGTGTACAAATGTTTTGAATATTCAAGGAGATTAAAATATTCGTATACAACTTCCTGTCACTAGCATGCGCTATCATGACAAGCACCTTCAACTGCATTCTAAGCAGCGCTGTTGGAGCTCATGAAACCATGATGATGTACTGTACGTTTTTGACAGCTAACCAAAACAAGCTGCCCTGCCATTTGCAGCTGCCTCCCAGTGCAGGACCTCCTTTGGCATGCACTGCAGCAGAGTGACCACGTGGAACAATGAATATTTATTCCTTTATGATAGCTTTTATAGTGTTTGTTATCACATAAATATGCTAACTAAAACAGACGTGCAAGAGAAGACGGAGGCTTGAATTAATGCAGAGATTGTTGAAAACAATATCTCCATCGATTGCTTGATGCTGTGGTAGTTTAGCAACACAGTCACGATCTGACAAGCTATAGCCTATACAGTGCGGCCCTGATAGTAATATAGTTCGCACTGATAGTTTATTAGTGTATTTTCTTAACATAATTATGCTTCCACCAAATCATCATTACAAAAGACAAATTCTTGCTTGGATATTCAATATATTCAATAATCGAAGCTGAATATTCATATTAAATTTGTATTTGAGAAATTTGATATTCACACACCAGGGCTGCCGTGCCAGTCTTACAAGTTTACATTTGCTTTTCAGATCTGCCCATGGCATGTGGTTATTCCGTGCACCTGTTCAGAAATTTTTTCCTTTTGACGTTTTGCTGCACATGTCATAGAGTTGAAAAATGGTGCACATGGCTCTTGTAGGAGTGTTGATCTTTGATGGAACAGCCACTGTCCCTTTCAGCAGTGGCACTCTCAATGCCAAACTGCGCAACAGTGGCAAATTATTCAGGAATACTAGGAGTTGATGGAAGAGCCACTGTTTCAATCAAAAGTGATACTCTTCATGATGCAAAGTTCAGCAGCAACAATTTGTTCAATAGGTACCGGTAATTGATGGAAGTGCTCCTCTTTTTTGGCAATTTCACATGTTTTTTAAGCACTGTTCTTTCATGCGTTTTTCATATTGTATACTTGGGTCCCAAAAAATCTTTCAGGACTCATTCACAGCACTATTCATGAGGGCTGCTAGTCTCCATTTTGAAAAAAGTTATAAGTGCAAGGTCGGATGCAATTTTAAAGTTCCTGAACAGGTGGTACGGCACTGCTCACTGCAGCATGACCAAAATTTCACGCGTGCCGATGGTCTCGTGTGATGAAGATGTGACACTTTCCAGAGTTTTCGGGATATTTAGGTGCCACTGGCTGAAAGAATTTTGCTTCTCGAAGTTATAACAATCTCAAAAATGTATGAGGGGATGCAAATAAATGCTATATTTCAGGCATATGATGGGTAACAATAGTAATATTAAGTTGTTTCTAACAAATAAAGAACGAGCCCTTGACCCCTTCCCTTGCGTTAATAGTAATATATAGTAGTTTCACAAACTGCACTATCACTAACATACAGAGCTTTCAAGGGCACTCCAGAATATGAATGGTAAATCTGGGCACTCAACTGGGCACAGAAGCCTTGTATGGACACTGGTGACATGCATATGGTCGTTCACCAGTGTGAGTCCTAAGATGACGCTGCAGGTCACAGCTGATGCGGAATCGTGCTCCACACTCGGGACACTGAAAGGGGGCGTCACCCGTGTGTGTTCGAAGATGCACAAGAAGTTGGTTCTGATGGCGGCCTGCAAAGTCACACATCTGGCACCTGCATAAAGGGCAAATCTCCCCAATAAGGACTGTTAAACATTCCGATGAAAAGGTAGCTTGAAGAGCTCACTGAACAAAAGTGCTTTTACAACATGGCAATCCCTACAACAGACTGCTCTTGCTACACTTGCCACACATGGATGCAACTTGCGACAGTGTCATGATCTCATTAGCCCCAGTCTTTTCTATGTGAGGCTACCTTGCTTCATAATTGAGGCTAATGGCAAGTGAACATGGCTGATCCTTTAGGAACCTTTCTTTTTTTATTATCAAATATGAATATGCAAAAGGAAGACATTTCAGGCCACTTATAATTCAATGAACTAAGTACTTTAGAACACAATTAGAATTAATTAAACTCTAGTTAAATTATACAGTAGCAGTAAACTGATATTATCTCCTAAGGGTTGCTTCATAACAAGCACAGTGTAAGAGACCAACTTTATTTAATAACCATGGCATGATTAACCTCACAGAGCATGATCAGCTGTAACAGCAGTAATTTTATCTCTGTTCAGAAGCCTTCTCCTGTGAGTTCTGCATACTTCAGAGCTGAATGTTGCCACATATTTGAGCTTTTACATGACAGGACTCCTCAAATGTACTTGTCCAATGAGGAATACGACTTGCTACTAGAAGCTTGCAGCGATTGCATTTACATAATTGATGTTGTCCTTGCTTTCTTAAAGCTACATGAAAAAGCAGAAATTATCAGTCCAAAAAGGGCAGCATAATACAAGCACACTAAGTTGCATGCAAGATGTGCAAGTGGAATATGAGTCCACTTTCTTGAGGCAAGATGTATATCGGCCAGACGGGAAGATGGGTCAATGAGCGTGCACGAGAACATGAGTTATCGTTAAAAGGCAAAAGTGAAGCATATTTGCCAGCCTGTTGCAGCTCACACAAATGTGAGCCACAACTGGATAAGATTTGGGTACTGGACAAAAACCAGGGGCACTACAGCTTGTTAACTGTTATAGGCTTTTCAGGTATGAGGAAACGTGTGATTTTACTACCTAATTTTTACTTTTGCAAGCATAAAAACGGCTTTTTGACAGCTGAATGTGACATCAAAGCTCTTTCTGCAGCTGAGCACGTCAGTGCATACATAAGAATGAGTTGTTACAAGAGGTGAATAAACAGTCAAAAGTTGGCACTACCTTCAACCCCTTCCCTCATTCAATGTTTGCACTGAGTGACCATACATTTTTATAAACTGCTACATGACAGGAATGGGCTTCTTTCTGTTTCGTTGGGAAGCAGCATTCATGTGCTTTGTAGCGAAAGAACCGGCCCACAGACGTTAGAGGAAGATGACCGTTTAAAATTTAAACATGGAGGTGAAAACTGCCTAACCTGTGCACGTGCGCATGCTCTAAATTGACCTTAACTTTCTCGTCTTCAAAGTAGTCCGGCATGCTCCTGGTTGCTCCGTTCCTGCTTTTTAGCAACATCCTCTTGGGCGGGCCAAGGTGAATCAGATGCTTTGAGGGCACATAGTATTTAAAAGAGGGGATTCACTAGTGGGCTGCTAAATAGACAGATGGCACAAGTGTGCATAGTGCCATCTCTTGGCAGCTTGAGCATGAAAGAATGGCTTGCATAGCAACATAGCGACTGCTGAAGATGTAGCTTGACTCACTTCTGCCAGAGATTTGCACTCCAATCTAGCAGCTAATGATGACTTGGAGACACAAACATAGCATGACGTTGCTCTGGTGCTCTTCCAAAAGAAGAACTGCGACAAAGTCAAAGCCGTGAGGTCCTCAAAAAAAAAAAAAAAAACACCCAAAAAAACATGCATTCACTGCCCTGCAGGAGGACTCTCATGAAAACCAAGAATATTTGATGCAGCACCATCATGAACAATAAGGGGCTGATCTGCTGAGACACAAAGAGAGGTGACCTTGTATTCACATGGCTGCATTACCAGGTAACAAGTGTAGGCTTTGTTATCAAGCTGATGCAGCTTAGAAGGGTAATGAGTTGGACCAGTTGATAGAAATTCTCAGTAAGGCCATTTGCGCACCACTTAAGAATGAAGGACCACTAAAAAACCACAGACACAAGCGTAAACTTTCAAGTGAATATTAATGGTAAGAAGGAGGACATTCTTACACACAACATTTGTGACATAGCATGAAATGCGACTTAGCATTGGCATACATAACCATAATGAAAAAGACAACCAAAGCACAATCACCCATACACTGTGTGGTCAATAAAACATATGTTACTAAATCATCATCATCATCAGCCTATTTTAAGTCCACTGCAGGACAAAGGCCTTTTCGAATGATTTCCAATTTGCCCTATCCTGAGTGAGCTGGTGGTTCCACTTTATGCCCACGAACTTCTTAATTTCATTGCTCAATCTAACCTTTTGCCTGCGTCTGTTGTGTTTGTGATGAATCATATTGGACATTTCAAGATCAAATACTGTACAAAATACTAATGCTGACAGAAATTAGTGGGCTGGAAGTGTTTCAAACGACTGACTGTACATTTAATGGTTGGTGCTAAGATGCGACCTAGAGTACTAAAGGCTACAGGTTCGACTCCACCATTCCTGCAATTGACTCTAGCCTGCAATGTCTAGCCTGCGATTTGATTCTAGCCCTCAATGTCCAGCTGCTGCAGAACATCTGACCACGGCGGCAGTCAGCCCTGTGAAGCAGTGGAGGGTGCTAATACTCACTGGATCCGGACAGGCTGCCACTGGAAACTAAATCTTGGAACATTCAATGCAAGATCCCTCTCGAGCGAAGCTAGGCTCCGCTACTCGAGGAGCTAGAAGGCGTTAGTTGGGACATCATTGGTCTTAGCGAAGTTATGAGAGCAGGTGAAGCTTACATAGTATTAAACAACATGTCCTCTGCTATAGAGAGTTGCCCGAAAAGAAAGAATATGGTGTCAGGTTCCTAATTCACAAAGATATAGCAGGCAACGTGGATGGATTCTACAGCACTAATGAAAGGGTAGCACGCACCGTAATAAAACTAAATAAGTGATACAAACTTAAGATAATCCAGGGATAAGCGCCAATAACGAGCTACGACGACGAGCAAGTAGAACAGTTCTACGAGGATATCGAATTAGCAATTAAAAGAATATGGACACAATACACAATAGACATGGGTGATTTTAACACAAAAGTAGGAACAAAACAAAGTGGAGAAGAAGCAAATGGCAACTGTGATGTCGGCCATAGGAATAACCATGGAGAGATGCTAGTACAGTTTGCACAATGAAACTGACTCTGAATAATGAATACATTCTTTAAGAAGCAGAAAAATAGGAAGTGGATATGAAAAAGCCCTAATAGGGAAACAAAAAATGAAATTGACTTTATAATGTGCGAGCAACCACACATAATTAAGGACACAGAAGTAGTAGGTGAGATAAAATGTAGCAATCCTAGATTAGTAAGGGCAAATATTGCACTTAACCTAAAGAAAGTAAGAACTAAATTAGTTACTAGAAAAAAGGCAAACTTAGGGGTAATCAAAGCAAAGAACCAAGAATTTAATGCTGCACTAAAAAAACAAATTCGACGTGTTATACGAAAACTATAAAGATTTAGGAGTACATAAAACCATAATGAAAGTGGTTTTCCAAACAGCAATAGAAGTTGGGCATAAAACGACAAAGCAAGATGTAAGCAAGTTGTCCCAATCCACTAAATACTTAATAAAAAAAAAACCGCCAGCAGATGAAAGTGACTTCTTCAAAAGATAAAATCGAATTCGCAGAATTATCAAAGCTCATCAGTAGAGCCAGGCAAAGAAATGTGATGAACTTTAATGTGAGAGAAACAGAGAAAGCATCAGAGAAAGCTACCAGCATTAAATCGGTCAAAAAGAAACTGAAATTAGGAGAAAGCAAAATGCATGTGCTAAACGATAAACAAGGTAATGTTACCAACAACTTCAACGAAATAGTAAAGGTAGCAGAAGGTTTTTACTCTGAACTGTACAGCTCTCAGACAGATCATGCAACCTTTGTAGAAATCAAATCAGAGGAGGACACTGAAGTTCCATGTATAACCACTGATGAAGTCAGAAAAGCCGTCCCACGGTAAAGCAGCAGGTGAAGATGTCATAACAGCCGACTTGATCAAAGACGGAGGAGGCATTATATCTGAAAAACTTGTGTCGCTCTTCATGAAATGCATCAAGACATCTACTAGTGTACTGCTCAGCTGGAAAAACGCTAATATAATCCTAATACTAGAGGTGTGCGAATATTAGAAATTTCGAATAATTTTCGAATAGCACTTGATATTCAATTCCACTTGACTTAACTTTTACTATAAGTTAGTAAAGAAGTTGGTAATTAAGGGGAAAAAAATATGCCATGTCTCATGACAGGTGGCCCATTCCCGCAAGTAGTGCGCTTCGCCGCATAACACCGCTATACCGCGGCGAAGTTACCTCAGCTTTCTGTTGCACAGTTCAGTGTTGGACTTTTCTTCAGGACTTAGGAATAACACTGTGGGCGTACATCAGGCAATAAATTTTGTGCCCATGTTTAACAGTCCATTTCTCCATAGTTAGATATGGTATTATTAAAAATATTCGAAAATTATCCGAAAAATATTCGATTCGCACTTGAACATAAACATTCGAATTCACTTCACACTCATAATTTTGCTATTCATACAGCTCTACCTAATATACAAGAAAGGCGATATAAAAGAGTTCAAGAGTTACGGACCAATTAGCCTACTTCCTGTAATACACAAGCTATTTACGAAAGTAATTTCTGTTAGGATAAGAGAAACGCTCGACTTCAACCAACCAAGAGCTGGTTTTAGGAAACGTTACTCAACAATGCACCACAGCCATGCAAGAGAGGAGTAAGATAAGAGATACAATCTCCCCAATGGTATTCACTGCATGCCTAGAAGAAGTGTTCAAATGTCTAGACTGGGAAGAAAATGGAATTGGAATAGACAGAGAATATCTCAGCAATTTGAAGTCTGCAGATGATGTTGTACTCTTTAGCATGATGGTGACGAACTACAAAACATGACCGAGGACCTAAACCGGGAAACTCTTAAAATAGCACTAAAAATGAATAGGCAAAAGACTAAAATTATGCTAAACAGTCTAGCTAAGGAACAGGAATTTAAAATTAACAATGAACCTGTAGAATGTGTGAATGAATACGTATATCTGAGGCATTTATTAACAAGGATGCCTACCCATGAAAATTTATCCTCCGTAGAATAAGAATGGGCTGCAGCATTCAGGAGACATTCCCAAATCATCACTGGAAACTTGCCACTGTCACTAAAGCGAAAAGTATTTAATCATTGCATTCTCCCAGTGCTAACATATGGTGCAGAAACATTGAGATATAACTAAAAATCTAGAGATGAAATTAAGGAGCATGCAGCGTGCAATGGAAAGAAAAATTATAGGTGTAATGCCAAGAGATAAAAAACGAGCAGAGTGGATCAGAGAACAGACAGGAGCAGCTGATGTTCTTATATTAATTTAAAAAAAAATGGACCTGGGCAGGGCAAATAATGCAGAGGACAGATAACAGATGGACAATAAGAGCAACGGGATGGGTAGCAAGTTACCAAAATACGCAGAAAAGAGGACCTTAAAAAGGAGACACAAGCACATACACACACCAATCGCCTTTGATTATTTGATGCAGGTGTTATTAAGATACCAAAGTTCTTTTTCCGATAGCCCCAGTGAGGCATTCTGATGCAGTCATTTCCTAGGCGGATAGTTTCAGATGCCCCAGTTATCTCTACCGTTGTCTTATTGCCATGTCTAGTGAACTGCCCTGCTTTCGTAGAGCCTAGGCTCACACCCACAATCCTGACAGTGCAAAACTAGGTGCCCTTGCACAGAATTATGCACATTGTATTGTGTTCCAGTAGCCTGTTGTAGTGCATAAAAATGTCTTTCTTCTTGCCATTAAAATTCAGTTGAAATTTGGCTCTTGTGTCTGCGGTCTTCCAGTGTTTCTTGTTCTTAAAGGGACTGTCTACCACTCGGAAGAAAACTTTTTTAGATTGTGGTAAAAACAGGCAGACTGTGCGTCACACTTACGGGGACAAGCACGCTTTTACCCCATAAAAAAGGAATTGTGTTTTTAATTTTGCTCTGAAAGTCACGCAAAAAACACCTCTAGCGACACCCAACAATGTGTTTATCAATTTCCAAGTGTGCAAGAACAAACCCAAGCAGGCATACACATTCTACTGAAAAATAATTATGTATGCTTTACAAGTGTACTTCACCCTATAAGACACCTTTTATCGCGTGCAAGAGCAATTCGTTCTTCTTTTTGCTGTTTTCAGGGTGGAGCAAGTGGCACTGCCTCCAGATTCGCTGCCTGTACTGGCATGTAGTTCCGCGTTTGTCCAAAAGGAGGCGCTGGCTTGTCACACGTGCGGCACAGTCCAAGGTGCACTGACTTTCCGTTGCCTTTCCACCTTGTCAACTCTGGAATGTCGTCCTTGGAACCGGTTCCTGTTGGGAAGACCACCGGTGTCCGAAAGGGTTGCTAAGGAAGACGACGCATCGCGCCCAGAAACATTGTTGTCGATGTCTTTACATGTTGAAAAGAAGCGACTTCGTAGATGAAAAAATTCTGTTTCAATAATTTCTGCTCACTTTCTGGAGAAATCCCTATGCGCTGGGACACAAGGAAAGGTACGCTTTCTATTGAGACAAAAAACGGTGGAGCCGATCATGGATGGTAGATAGTACCTTTAAGTGGTGTGCAAATAGCCTTACTAATGCAGCTGTCCTCCATGAAAGCAGAGTCACCCATGCTCAGCAAGAAACAAAAAGCGGAGGAGAGACGATGATTGTAGTGTGCAACCTTTGCATAGAGGGGGAACTTGGCTGGACAATGAGTGTTCCTGCACAGTATGCCGCCGCAAGTGTAATGGGATGTGTGGAGCGCAGGAAGGAAATGACTCTCCACACGGCTTGCTGGTAACAAAAAGACCATTTATTTGAGAGGTGCCCGAGCACACTTTGCTTCAGTCGTAACTCGATATGCATGTGGAGGAGGGCACCCACTGCCGTTTACATTATGCGGCGCGTGCGTCACAGTATGCAAGGCACCTGTCTTCTGCTGCTTGAAGTCTGCTAGTCAAAGAAAGCCTTTGTGGAAGGTAATGGTTATGAACCTCGAACCTTGCAGTAATTCTTGACTGACCCTTTTGTGAGCTGCTGTTCCAAGTGCACAATGACTTGATCAGCACAAACTGCTGATCTGCAAGTGGACATCCTGTCTGTAGGCAAGTCCCAGGGATGGTGTATCTGCTCCAGGTCATCGATATGTGAGGGGAGCTTCTATGTGTTCACACCTTCTGCTCCATAAAACCCATCTGAGCCTAAATGGCTGGATAGTCGTTGCCCAACACTCTTTTCCAGCTCTGGTGACAAATCGCATTGTGCAAACAGTGCAGCTGCCTGGACTGGCCTTGCAAAGGGTATGGTGCCTTTTACCATCCATGCAAAGATGGTGTTTACTCCGGTCAAATTCAAGTTCATAAAGTTTATTTGTTCAGTCACTATTTTCCAGAACATGTCTGGTATGATCAGTAGTATTCTGATGACGTCTTGTCACCACATGTACAGTTGAAAATTGCCAGCAACACTGTAATTTTTTGCAGTGAGGAGCTGCAATATGGAATGTCATGGTGCAGATTTCATAGTCAAAGCTTCCAAGCTGACTGCCTCATTGTTGAACTGGCTGTGCAGTTACACGGAGACATGCTCTGGAGAGATACATTTCTGTGGCTTGGAGTTGCCAACAGTAATGAGAGAAGCCTCTTCCTTGCCCACAACAGAACACTGAAGAAATCTTGCCACATCAGAGTGAATGTAGGTGCACTGACTGCCGCCGTCCAAAAGTGCATGCACAAGGAGTTGCCAGCCTCCGCATTCTGCCCAAATACTTCCTGTCTGCAAAAACCCTATGGCAGCTCCAAAATGACCATTCTGGGCGGTTGTCATGGTTTGCAGCTTAGCGATGGTGGTCTTTGAAACACAAGAATTAAGCATTTGGCGGTGCACTTTCTAATGGCCTTGACAGCTCACACAGAACCATCAGGTGGCAGTCCCTGAGAGGTGCCACAGGTGATCCCGCATGACTTCTTGCACAATCTGGTGATGTGGCGAAAATAATTTGCATCCTGCAGCCTTGCCCGCTTTTCCACGGCCAATCGGTTGGCCATGAAAAGAGCGATACCGTGATCTTTGCTGTGGCACAGTCGGCACGCTAGTCAAACAGGCAAAGACCCTCTTAGGGCTGATGCTGAATGGACATTTTCTGCATCTTAAATACCTTCCGATATGTGGGGCCTGTCTTCGTCTTGAAACACACGAGAATACAACTTCAGCCAGCCCTCCTCCCAGATTTCCACTTGGATGCAGAGGAACATTGCCAGCCATGCAATCTCTCCATGAGATTGCAGTATAAATAAATAAATAAATAAATAAATAAATAAATAAATAAACAAATAAATAAAATAAGTAAACAAACGTTAAACTCCCCTTGGGTAGCCCCGTATGTCTTAACGAGTCTCGCCTATGCTGGATGCGCAGTCTGCTTCCTTAGCTTTATGCCTGCACATGATGGTGGGATCTTATGGCAACCACCGCTTCAGGACACCATTAAATGCCACGGTGCAATGGTCTGGTGAAACTCTAAGGCCTTCTAATACACCGACATGGAGCTTCGAGACATGGACTTCGTGACCTTTTCATGGGGCTCAACGCGAGGAGATGATCGACATGCTCATTTAAAAGGAGGTCTCGGCATCTAAAGTGATCCATGAGTGTCTTGATCGTGAAGTTAATAGTGTTGCTCGGTCACCCTGATACGTTCGATGGTCTGCCTTGCGCTGCCAGTTAAAGGGGTCCTGAACCACCCTCCAGGCTTGATGAAAAAGTATATTCTACGGCTTCCCTACGCTGTAATGAACATCTCAGCCAAATGCTGTAGTCATCCGCGAAGCGTAGCGTTCACAAGCGAAGCACAAAGCTTCCACTTCCTAAGGCGCCCTCAACTCAAAAAGCGGCTTCTCCTCACGCTCCTTGTATATGCTTTGTTTCGTCATAAAGCATTTACAAGGAGCGTCGCTGCTATTGGCCGATGGCAGACACGCCCGCCGCGCCTGTGTGCGGGCCCTTCGCAGCGCGCGTTTTTTAAAAACGTAAGTGCGTGCGTGGCGTGCGTACCGTGCGCTCGCTTTTCCTTGCCCTGTGAGCACCTATATAGGCAAAATAGTTGCTGGAAATATGTAAATATATATTTGTAAATGAGCAAGTCTCATAGATGCCATTGCAAGGCATCCGCAAACTACTTCGGCGTGGACGCGAAAGGTGCGGTGCAAAAGTCACCATAAATATAGTTTTCCAAGAAGCCATCAAATGCATGCCAGCAGCCTGTCATAAATCACAAATTATTCCCAAACTTTAATTTTACAATTAATCAGTGATTGTAGAAGGCTTTATTCCCTATGGTACTCAAATGCGCCACCTTCTAGTACTCGTACTCAGTAACATGGCTGGAGTCAAACCCAAAATTTTCCTTTTATAAGGTGGATTAAAGGACTAGGTCTGATTAGGGTGTATTTGGGTGGATTAGAGCTCATTAAGGCGCATTAGGATGGATTAAGACAGACTGAGGTGCATTACGGTGGACTATGATGGCATATTATACAGCAGATTACGCTAGACTTAGATTAGGGTGAATTAAGGATTAGAGCAGCTTAGGGTTGACTTAAGTAAATTAGTGTGGATTAAAATCATTGCCTCTGTAATGTCCGGCTTAATTTGGCGTCTCTTAATAGTCTGAGCTTATTGAGGCTTGACTTAGTCTTAACTTAACTAGCCAGGACCTAATTAGTGCTGCACTAATTAGGCTAGGTCTAATTAACTTCAACCTAATCACACATGAATTAATAAGCGGGGCTTTAGTTAGTCATGACTATGATTATGCTTGGGTTATTTAGTCCTATCGTAATTAAACATGACCTAATTAGTTTAGGCCTAGTTACACTGTGCTTTGATATATTATCTAAAATAGATATCGCTTGATGAGTATTACCTCAATTAGGCCTGATTTATTCAGTGTTAGCCTAATTAGTACCTGATATATTTAGTCTCAGCTTAATGAGGCTTGACTTTGAAGTCTTAGCATAATTTACCTTGGATTAATAAGTGCTAGCTTAGGTTTGACTTAACTAGTAATAACCTAGCTATGCATGGTTTAATTAGTACTAAATTAAGCACGGTCTAAGTAGAAGCTTGCTTACACAAGACTTGTTCATATCAGCTAAATTAGGCTTCGCATAATTAGTCATACCTTAATTAGACAGTTTATTAGTATTGTGGTTTAATAATTGTAAATAATTAGTATCTGCTTAATTAGGTGACTTGTCATAGCTCAATTAAGCTTGAATTAGTTCAGTTTGGCTTGGTTGGATTAGTCCTGTCTGAGCTATAAGCATCAATCAATTATTCCTAAATAGGCTCCTTTGAATTAGACTTAGCCTTACCTAACTAGTCCTAGGAATCTTAATAAGGCTCCATTGAATTAGACTTAGCCCTACCTTACTAGTCCTAGGAAGCTTTGTCTTTACTACAGCGTGGCATTGTTATGCTAGCATTACATAGCTTAGCCGAGTTTTCTGCAGATTTCCCAGTTTCACCAATAGCTTAAACAGCTTCACTGTTAAAATTGAACTAGTGTATTCACACATTAAATTAATCCATCCATCTTACCGCATGTCAACGCACCTTATTCCACATTAATCTGTCGGCAGGGGTTCGAGTTGTGAAGGTCTACCTTTCGAGTAATAGTAGTCACACGTTCGAGCCCGACAGGATGATTAACCCAGTCTACAATCACTAATCAACAATTAACTAACTTGGGGTTATGCAGGACAAGGTTGATCAACGTTGGTAGTTGCGCTGTTTGTCCTGACACCGTCTTATACGCAATATCGATGACAAGCAGCGCACTGACAAAGTAAGCACGCACACCTGCGAGCCTAAACGTGTGTGATGAACGAAAACAAAGCTTCGGAGGATCGAAAAAAAAAAAATGTGATCGCGAGGGCATGCGACCGAGCCCAGGCACGGAGCAAGCAGGCAGCCACAAGCGCGCTGCGAACAGTCCCCGGTAGTGGTGCACTTTTCATCAGCCACTCTGACACAGTCGCTGAAGTCTGGTGACGTAACGCAGTGGGCGCGGCACCTCCTTCAACACCGCCCTAAGGAGCTCTGTACCCTCTATTCCGCAGAGTTGAGACAGGACTGGAAAGGGAGGTTTTCCGGTCACAATATCTTCGCTCCTAACAAACCGTTTTGAAAAATTCTTTCGGCTGTGAATTTCTGAGAGGCCTTCAATACACACCCAGCCGTTTCAAAACCAAGCCCGAGCGGTGGTTCAGGACCGCTTTAAATATTTGAGGAGGTACTTGGACCTTTCGATGCATGGAAGCTCAGTGTTCTGGTGGATAGCGGTGTCAAAGTGGTCCCAATAATACTGCTATCCATGTAGATTGCCATTGAATGTTGTTATCTGTAGCTTCAGTAGTTCAATTGAGCAATGACACTGCTCTCTCACCTGGCTCACTATGTCGATGTAATTCTGAAAGTCAATGTTGCTATGTCTGGGCGCAGCTGCTTGAGCCTGCATTCTGATGGCCTTCTGACATTCTTGTAACTAGAACATGGCATGTGACATGAAGTTGAGAATCTACTCATAGTACTCGTAGCTGGTCCAAGTTCGTTATGGCTGCAACATGAAGGGAAGCCTCTTAAAGGGCAGATCCCGGGTTCCTCAGCACCAACAATGTAGCAGGGGGGGGGGGGGGGGGGGGGGGGGGGGAGGAGAAAGAAAAAACAATGAAAAAGGGGAAAAGAAAAAGAACTGGCACCTTCATCTATTGTCAGGAGACCAGTTCTTTCGCTATGTGCTCAATGGGGAGCTCTGCAGGGATGCAGCAGAACCCACTTATAACAATAATGAAGTGCCATCGAAATTACGTTGTGATAACCGATAACTGTTATAACAGGGTTGCATGAAAAAGAAACCTGAATAAGGGCAGCCCAGAGCTGTAGATTGTGTGTGAGTGGGGGCAAAGAATAATTAAAAGCCCCTTTCCACACACTGTATGCTTTACAGTGTGACAAGAGGGCCCAACAATGGCCAAAGGTAACACCTGAACCAACCCTCACTTGCAATGAAAGGGCCCCTGCCTCCACCCCTTCATCCTTCCCTGCAGTAGTGCTATTTTGAAGGGACCTTGAAACTGTTTTGACCATTTTGTGCAAACATTGTGATCCGGTAGAGCGAGTCATTAGGATCATTAGAGGACAGATTTCAGCGCTCTGCGTAAAGTGTGTAATTTACAATAAGGTTTTGAACACGCGCATCGCAAAAGATCGCAGCGGCTTGCCAAAAGGCATTTTCAAATGCCCCCGCCATCGAACGTAGGAGCACGCCATTGAACGAAGGAGCAGGGGAGGCCGCTGATTGGCCCCTAATCAATGACGTGCCCGTAATTTTCCCAACCTAATGGCGAACAACGTGTTCCTACAACGTGCTCCTTCGTTTCAGCCAACGGTATCTTCGCGGCATCTGTCAGCGTACACACAAGTCACCGGCGCTCTCTAAGCACTGCCGAGGCCGGCGACCTCAGTAAAGATATCGCGGCGCTATGTCGCTACTGAGGGCTCGGCACAGCGGCTGACGTGGGAGGCGCAGTCGTCGCTAGCGCACACTCCGCAACTGATCGAGTTGAGGAGGAACAGCAGTTGCAAGGAGGAAGGCGGCAGAAATAAGCCCGTAGCTGCCTTAGCGCATGGTGCTTCGCTTACCATATTTACTCGATTCTAACGCGCCCTCGATTCTAACGCCCACCCGTTTCCTGCGAAAAAAAAAAAGAAAAAAAAGTGAAACATCGATTGTAATGCGCTCCACTTTTTCGTGACACGGAGAAAAAAGGTCCTTAGTAATCAGCCTTCTCACATTCATAAAAATGAATGCTGTACTCGCGTAATGAACGCACTCACATAATAAACGCACCGCCAACTTTGAACCTGCGCAGTACCTCGAACAGCCGCGCTATATCTTTCCTGCTTTACTCAATCCGCGGTGTCTCGAACACGTTCGGAGCTCTGATTCATAACTCCTGCATTCTGATAAATCTGCCACACGTTGCCGGGTGTAGCCGTGTGCAAGCGACGATAACATTATTTACTTGCAGTGCTGCATTCCTCCGTGCTATCGCAGTTCCCTCACGCCCGCTGCCGCGTGCTGCCATGCGTGCTGCCATGCGTGTTGCGCAGGCTGGCGCAGATAAGCCTAAGCATGGTCGGGGCGTGGTCCCTGAGATTGCCGCGATGCAATCTCGGATGTCATGCAGCACACACACTGAGGCTCAGGTGGCTCAGGCTCAGCACAAATATGAGGGAGAAATGCGATGATGAGCCGTTTTGATGAGCTGTTTCTCAATGTGCCTGCTCTAGGTATTTTCACTAAGTTTCGCTGGCTTATGTGAAAACACGGCTAGCTAATTCTGATGTGCTTCCTTATGTGTTATGTGTTATTATTTAATGAAAATACCTAGAGCAGGCAAACTTCCTTATGCGTTATGCGTGCAGTGTGCAGCTGCCTTAAACCTCTAGTGACATAGGAGATTGTGCAGAATTGTCTATGATAGGCAACTCTGGCAGGACATGCTTTTTTTCCTTTGTGTGTCCAGTCCTAGTGAACTTCCAAGTGCCACTACTTGATCAGTGCTGCCCAGAGTGTTCCATGGCAGCATCAACAGCGCTTCAAAGTCAAATACAGTTAAACCTGCTTATAACGAACCTCCATATAGCTAATTCCTCGATATAACAAAGTTTTTCCCCGCTGCTACTCCATAGAAGCACATGTATTTGAGACCTCTACGTAATGAAGTGCCAGCGGGAGAGCCCCTCGAAATATTGCTGTTATGTTGTTATGTAGGGTTTAACGTCCCAAAACCAGCTCTGATTATGAGACGCCGTAGTGGAGGGCTCCAGAAATTTTGACCACCTGGGGTTCTTTAATGTGCACTGACATCGCACAGCACAAGGGCCTCAACATTTCGCCTCCAATGAAATGAAGCCGCTGCAGCCAGGATTCGATCCCGCGACCCCCCTCGAAATAACGAATTTGGTCCACCGACAACCTAGAGGTTTTGCCCCATATTTTGTCACTTTTGCGCGAGCAACAACTGAAGGCACTTTCTCCGCCGCGATGGAATGTGAAGCGGCAGCGTCGCGCTTGGCGCGCTCGAAGGCACGGCGACTGTGAGGCGAGAGCGAGCGCACAGTCGTGTGCGTGCGAGGGCAGTGTGTGTGCGTGCGAGGGCGCGCGAGGTGGGCCTGCATCCCTCGACTCGGCGATATTGCCGCCGCAGGCATGTGCTTTCACCCTCACTTCAAACCTGATCCCGCCGCTTGCTGCAGCTGGCCTAGCCCGCCAAGCCGGCACCCTCCTTTTCCAGTTGATGTTGCCAAGCCGCGCCGAAGGTAGAAAGAGAAAAAAAAAAACAAGTTTTTCTTTTTTTTTAATGTGCTGGCAGCGCCACTCTTTGGTTACTGCACAAGTCTCTGCGCTTCACTTCGCTAACCTGACACTAGGTGACAGCGATTGTTAGGCCTAGCTCGCGTGGTCGCGGGTGGCGCACCTCACGGGAAGCTTGCCCTCGACAACACAGGGATCGAGTGCACAGGAAATCGCGCTCACGGGGTGATTCAAGGGCAGCGTGCGTGAAATGATTAAAAAAAAAAAAGATGGAACTGGAGGCAAACAGCAGTAAACTGAAGGGCACGCGTTCCATGCAGAGCGTTGGCAGCTGACAAACGGCCGTAGCAGCATTCTCTGTCGTCTTCGAAATCCTATCCTCAGAGGGCGTGCGCGCAGCCGTTTTTTTTTTTCCCCCTCCACTCATTGTTCATTCGTTCCGCACTCCTTCCTCCTCCACAGCGATTCGCTGCACTCTTTTCGAGCGGCGCACTTCCTCTGTGCAGCCTGCTCGCTACTTCGATTGTCTGCAGGATTTCCTGGCAGCCGCATTATAACGGGCGGGGGGGGGGGGTCTGCATGATAAGCTGTATGCGTATACATTAAGTTCTACGGGAGGGCAAACCGGGGTCAGAAAAAACCGCATTATATAGCCGGTCCTTCACTATAAGCTGTCACATAAGTGGTCTGAGCTGTAAATGCTTTCTCACCCAAAATAAATGTTTTCGGTGAGCTCTGCAGTCTGTTACCTTTTTTGCTTACTTAAGCGTTTCTTCTTCGAATTTTCGAAAACACTGCTAAATACAAACAAACCCACACTTATGCCACTAGCATACGTGACAAACGTGGTAAGTGGAAAGGTAATGGCTGTAGCAACAGTACAACTGAGAAACCATGATACAGCAGTAGTGGCCAAAGCCCTGGCTGACTACCAGTGCACAAAGTGCCATCATACTCAATAATTCACCATCCTCACGGTGGAACTTCGTCAAAGGCAGGATATCCTGCACAACCCTCCACAGCAATGAAAATAGTACTGTACAAGGCATACTGGAGAAAGCAGATCCCTGCTGGAACCTTGGTTACAAACTACTGGCAGGAAATTAAGTGGCTCATACTGCAGCCTGAGAACAGACCAGCCAAGCTTTCCTGCCCAAGCAATCCACAAAGATGATGAGAGCTGAGGATGTCCAGAAGAGATATTATAAATCTTTACAACATTAATTAATTAATTTATTTATTTTTACATACTGCAGCCCAATTTGGGCTATCGCAGGAGTGGGTTTTTTATACATCAGCACACACAAGAATACAACTCTGAACAACAAACAAGAATAGAACTCTTAATAAACAAATTCCAAATCAATACATTAATGCAAAAAATTACAACTCAAACAAATCGCGAATCAAATACATTCATGCAAGAAATCTTCTAAAGGCAATGATCTAGTTGACCCAGGTAATACATTCCATATTTCTATAGTGTGCGGGAAAAAGCTGAATTTAAATAGGTTAGTACGTGGATGGAATGGTGTCAGGTTGAGCTTGTGGCTATTCCTTGATTGGAAAGAAGGGTATACCTTCAGAATATACAAAATTAATGAGATGAGACAGTGACATTCAGACATCAGCAAACAAATTAGTATGCTGATGGTAAAACACTGAACACAATATACCTTACAATATTTGTGCACACATGTGGCACCTGTGAGAAGTCGGCCTGCCTTCACTGCATGGTAATGGACTGTCCTAGAATGCAAGATCAAAATGCATAGCCCCAGGCTGCAGGAAAGGTGGATGGCAATCTGGATTAAAGGGGTCCTGAACCACCCTCCGGGCTTCGTGAAAAAACATATTCTACAGCTAGACTACGCTGCAGTGAACATCTCAGCCAAATGTTGTAGTCATCCGCGAAGTGTAGCGTTCACAACTGGAGCGCAAAGTTTCCACTTCCTCAGGAGCCCTCATCTCAAAAAGAGGCTTCTCTTCACGCTCCTTGTATATCCTTTATTTCGTCATAGAGCATATACAAGGAGTGCCGCCGCTATTGGCCGATGGCAGACACGCCCGCCGCGCCCGTGTGCGGGCCCCTCGTGTGCGCGTTTTTTAAAACCATAAGGGTGCACGTGCTGTGTGCTTGCTTTTCCTTGTGTTGTGACCACCTAGGCAAAACAGTTGCTGGAAATATGTAAACATATATTTGTTAATGCACAAATCTCATAGATGCCATTGGAAGGTGTCCGTAAACTACCTCGTTGTCGATGCGAACGGTGCGGTGCAAAAGTCACCATAAATATAGTTTTCCAAGAAGCCAACAAATGCATGCCAGCAACCTGTAAGACATGACACATGATTCCCAAACTTTAATTAGTCATTCATCAGTGATTGTAGATGGGTTTATTTCCTGTGGGACTCAAAGCACTCAATAACATGGCTGGAGTCGAACCCAAAATATTTCTTGTATAAGGTGGATTAAAGGACTAGGCCTGATTAGGGTGGATTAGAGCTGATTAAGGTGCATTAGGGTGGATTAAGACAGACTGAAGTGCATTAAGATGGACTATAGCATATTAGAGCGGATTATGCTAGAAAGTCTAGCATAATCCGTTCTAATATTAGGGTGAATTGTGGATTACAGCACATAAGGATTGACTAAAGTGAATAAGTGGGAATTAAAACGGATTATGCCTTCAATGTTCGGCTTAATTGGGTATAGCTTAAAAGTCCGAGCTCATTTAGACTTGACTTAGTCTACTTAATTAGTCAATACTTAATTTTATGTTAGGTATATTCGGTCTAATTAACCTAGACGTAATTAGGCATGTGTTAATAAGGTGGGCTTTATTAGTCGCGATATAATTATGATTGTGTTAATTAGACGTGCATTAATTAAACTTGGCCTGATTAGTCTAGACCTAGTTAAGCTGTACTTTAATATATTATCTTAATTTGGTATCGCTTAATGAGTATTACCTTAACTAGGCTTGATATAATCAGTGTAAGCCCAATTAGTCCTGAAATATTAAGTTACAGCTTAATGAGGCTTGACCTTATACTCTCAGCCTAATTAACCTTGGATTAATAAGTGCTAGCTTACTTAGGTTTGACATAATTAGTAATAACGCAGTTATGCGTAGTTTAGTTAGTACCACCTAATTAAGCTCGGTCTAATTAGTTAAAGCTTACTTACACTAGACTTGTTTATATCAGCATAACTAGGTCATGCTTAATTAGGCTTACCTTAATTATGCTTGACTTAATTAGTATAATTTCACTTTCCACTTAATTAGGTGACTTATTTGTCATATATTAATTATGCATGAATTAGTTTAGTTTGGCTTGCTTTGGCTTAGTTGGATTAGTACTGTCTGAACTAGGCTTCAATTAATTAATCTTGCTTGGTTTAGCTTAGTTGGATTAGTACTGTCTGAACTAGGCTTCAATTAATTAATCTTAATTAGGCTCCATCGAATTAGACTTAGCTTGATTAGACAGTACCTAACTAGGCAAAGATTGTACTTAACCTAAAGAAAACAAGAACTAAATTATTTACTAGAAAAAATGAAAATCTAGAGGTAATCAGAGCGAAGAACGAAAAATTTAAAGTCGCCCTAGGCAACAAGTTCGAAGTCTTAGGCGAAAACGATGAAGATTTAAAAGAAATAAACAAAACCATAACGAAAACAATCCTTGAAACCGCGATAGAAGTCAGGGGTAAAACAACAAAGCAAGCAACAAGTAAGTTGTCCCAATCTACCAAGGACTTAATAAAAAACGCCAACAAATGAAAGTAACTTCGTCAAAAGATAATATAGAATTCCCAGAACTATCAAAATTGATCAGTAAATCCAGGCAAAGAGATTTAAGAAACTTTAACATGCGAGAAATAGAGAAAGTAGTAGAGAAAGGCACCAGCATTAAATCGGTCAAGAATAAACTGCACTTAGGACAAAACAAAAAAGGCATGAGCTAAAAGATAAACAAGGTAACGTTATCAACAATTTCAACGAACTAGTAAAGGTAGCAGAAGATTTCTACTCTGAACTGTACAGCTCTCAGACAGACCATACAACCTTGACAAATAATAGAATCAGAGGAGGACACTCAAAAAAGCTGTGAAAGGCATGTCCTGCAGTAAAGCAGCTGGTGAAG
Source organism: Hyalomma asiaticum (assembly GCA_013339685.2). NCBI lineage: Eukaryota > Metazoa > Arthropoda > Arachnida > Ixodida > Ixodidae > Hyalomma > Hyalomma asiaticum. The sequence continues at coordinate 258,692,929 of CM023481.1, forward strand.
ATGGTATAACAGCCGACTTGATCAAAGACGGAGAAGATATTGTACTTGAAAAACTTGCATCGCTCTTAACGAAACGTATCAAGACGTGTAGTGTACCGCGCAGTCGGAAAAATGCTAAAATAATCCTAATCCACAAGAAAGGTGCCATAAAGGAGTTAAAGAATTACAGATCAATTAGCCTACTCCCAGTAATATACTAGCTATTTATGAAAGTAATTTCTATGAGGATAAGAGAAACACTCGACTTTAACCAACCGAGAGAACAAGCTGGTTTCAGGAAAGGTTACTCGACAATGGACCACAGCCATGCTATCAACCTAGTTATTGAGAAGTACGCGGAATATAACAAACCTCTTTATATGGCGTTTATCGACTATGAGAAAGCATTTGACTCCGTAGAAATACAAGCCATTCTAGAAGCTCTACGTCGACAAGGGGTACCTGACGTATACTGTGAAAACTATAAACGACATATACAAAGATTGCACAGCCACACTACTCCTACATGAGAGAAGCAGAGAAATCCCGATCGGAAGAGGTGTGAGACAGGGAGATACGATATCCCCGATGCTATTCACTGCATGTTTAGAGGAAGTCTTTAAACATCTAGACTGGGAAGAAAAGGGCATTCGAATAGACGGAGAATATCTAAACAATTTAAGATTTGCAGACGACATTGTGCTCTTTAGCAATGATGGTGACGAATTACAAAACATGATTGATCACCTAAACAGGGAAAGCATCAAAATTGGATTAAAAATGAATAGGCAAAAGACCAAAGTTATGCTCAATAGCTTAGCTAAGGAACAGGAATTTAAAATCAACAATGAACCCTTACAATGTGTAAATGAATACGTATACCTGGGACAGTTAATAACAGGAACTCCTATCCATGAAAAAGAAATTCTAGAATAAGGATGGGCTGGAGCGCATTCGGAAGGCATTACGATATCATGACTGGAAACTTACCACTCTCACTAAAGCGAGAAGTATTCAATCACTGCATTCTCCCAGTACTAACGTACGGTGGAGAAACGTGGAGAATAACGAAAAAACTAGAGATGAAACTAAGGAGCACGCAACATGCAATGAAAAGAAAAATGATAGGGGTAACGCTGAGATAAAAAACGAGTGGTACGGATCAGAGAAAAGACACGAATAGCCGATATTATTATATCAATTAAAAGAAAGAAGTGGAGCTGGGCAGGACATGTCATGAGGAGGAAAGATAACAGACAGTAAGAGCGACGGAATGGACACCAAGAGAGGGAAAACGCAACAAAGGCAGGCAAAAGGTTAGATGGAGCAATGAAATTTAAAAGTTTGCGGGCGCAAAGTGGAACCAACTCGCTCAGGACACGGTGCATTGGAAATCGTTGGGAGAGGCCTTCGTCCTGCAGTGGACCTAAACAGGCTGATGATGATGATGATGAACTAGTCTTGGGAAGCTTTAATTGTCTTTACTATAACGTGGCATTGTGATGCTAGCATTACATAGCTTAGCGGAGCTTTCTGCAGATTTCCCAGTTTCACCAATAGCTTAAACACCTTCGCTGTTAAAATTGAACTAACGCATGTTAGGGCGTATTCAAACTTTAATTTAATCCATCTGTCTTACCGCATGCGAACGCGCCTTATTGCGTATTAATCTGTTGGCAGGGGTTCGAATTTTGAAGGTCTTCCTTTCGAGTCATAGTAGTCGCGTGTTCGGGCCCAACAGGATGATTGACCCATCTACAATCACTAATCAACCATGAACTAACTCGGGGTTATGCAGGACAAGGTAGAACAGCGTTGGTGGCTGCGCTGTTTATCCTGATGCTGTCGTATGCGCAACATCGAAGACAAGCAGCACATTGACAAAGTGAGCGCACACCTCCGAGCCTAAGCATGTGTGATGAATGAAGACAAAGCTTCGGAGGATCAAAAAAATTCAGTTATTGCGAGGGCACGCGACAGAGCCCAGGTGTGGATTGAGCAGGTGGCCACAAGCGCACACTGCCAACAAACAACCCCTGGGAGTCGCGCGCTTTCAATCAACCACGCTGACACATCGTTGAAGTCTTGGTGACTTAACGCGGTAGACGGGGCACCTCCTTCAACGCTGCCCTCAAGAGCTCTATACCCCCTATTCCACAGAGTTGAGACAGAACTGGAAAGGGAGGTTTTCCGGTCACAATATCTTCGCTCCTAACAAAGAGTTTTGAAAAATTCTTTTGGCTGTGAATTTCTGAAAGGTTTTCAATACACACCCAGCCGTTTTCAAAACCAAGCCCGAGTGGTGGTTCAGGATCTTTTTAAAGTGGCCACCTGCCAAGTGTAACATAACTCCTCAAGTACTAAACATTTATTTTCTCATCCAGCGTGATGCTCTTACTGTGAACTATCCAGTGAACATGTTTACAGGAACTGAGATCTCCCTCTTTTAGTCAAACGTGACTTGCTGAAAAAGGCCTGTGCGCTCACACTTCCCAATGGCCTTGTACCCATGATGAGATTGCATCTTGCATTGATCCTTTCGATACATTAAGCCAAAGAATGGTACCCTATGCTTATGGATGGCTCTGCTATGCCAGGCCATGCTAATTTCATGGTGAGCATAGCTATTTTGATGTCATTAGCGGGTGCTCTTCTACCTTAGCAATGTGCTAACTGCACCTTTTCTGTGTTATTTACTCTAAACGCGAAAGCCTCTCCTTCCCATGCCACCAGAAACTGGTGTTTGCATATGGTTGGATGTCACTGGATGTCTGGAGCAAATAAAATACAGCTTAGACCGCTTATAATGTAAGTCGCCGGAACTGCAAATACCTGCACTATAAACAAAACAACATTTTTCTAAGTCTACACGTGTGTAAAAAGCATCGAGAAGGTAGCAGCGCGTGAGTGAGTTCAAGGTATGCAGGGCCCACGTGGTGTTGGTGGTTCAGCGTGAGAATACTTCAAAGCGCAGAACGATTCTCCGTACCACGGTGTACCTTTGCCGAAAACCAGGAATATATATCGGCTCCGCGGAAAGGAAGCGCAGAAGAACCCATGCAGGCCAGCGGGGGCGCTGTCGGAGGACCGTGCAGCCTCCGCGCTGGCAACAAAAGAAAGGAGGAAATAAAGAGTTGAATGGGAAGCGAGCCGTGTAGAGAGAGCGAAGCGACGCACGACGCCCGGCTTCAGTCACAGCTTGACATCAGTACGCGTCCTTTGCTGCCGCTCCGCCAGATGCGACCGAAGGATGCTTTTGTGTGCAACCACATTTGGGTTACAATTACAGTTCTAGAAGAGTGCAGGGTTTTAACGACGAAGGTCGTTAAAATGAAAAGATGATGACAGGCCGAGATGAAAAATGACATATCTTTAGCGGACAGGGCCGGCAAATATTCTCACGGCTGTGTGGCGGGTTCTGGAAAGAGACGTGGTGCGCGGGTAGGATAGCTCAAGCAGGGCCTGCGTCGCCGGCGGTCGTCTGGGCTAACACACAGGCGACAACGTAGGAGAGAGAGAGGGAAATGACATGTGTTGTGCAGTGAACCTATCCTCTCAGGTGTTGTAGATTGTGATGTATGTTTGACCAATGCTGTGTGTGTCATAAAAGTGTTTGTGCAATTGGTTTGTGTGATGCCATCCTCCCAAGTGTGAGTGGCTTGTTGGGGGACTCTTTGTCGAACCGAGGGTTGAAGTGACGACGCCTGGGAGGTGAGGAGAGCGGAGGTTCGGGCTTGGACCCGGGCAGACGTCTGAGTGCGCAATAAAGCTTCCCTTTACCGGGCAACGGCTCTTCCTTCGTGCTACCATCGAGTACTCGAGCCATCGAGGGGCGCCGATTCGAACCTTCAAACACCTTCCCTCCTCAGCTAGTGTTGAAGCTAGTGGAGTTTGGGGAAAGGAAATCAACTGCGTGTCAGACATTCGAGGCGTATGACCGGTTTACTTTCACCTGCATAAAATTCTGGATATTTCAACGATTTAAGTCTGCGGCCGCACTGTGGAAAAAAAAAAAAGATAGCAAGAGAGAGAGAGAGAGAAAACAAACGAAACAGAATGGTGCTATTGTGTTGTCGCCGTTTATGTGGACTTCCTGCAGAACCAGACTGTGCAGAAGCGGGAACTGATTATTGCACACTGTCCTTCGTTTTCTCCGACACGTGCGCAATGTAAAAAAAAAAGAGCCAGGCCTACGCGGAACCCCAGGACACTGACAGCGTAAGCTGGAGGATTGACCTTCTTAGAGGCCATTTTAAACGCTTGAGGAAACTAGTGCAAGTAGAGGTGGTAGGTATCCCCTGCTATGTAACTCTTTATCATTTCGCCAAGTAGGGAAGTACCCACTACGCAATAATTACGGATTGTTTCATAATGATGATGTTGATGATGCCTCTGTAATGGGTTCAGAGCTAAAAACCATGCAGCCCTGTGTTCTTTCAAATGATTCCTCAAACTCGTTATACAATCCACTTTCCCCGACGTGTAGTGGCGTATTATTATTCTGCCACGTAACATTGCATTTGTTAATGTGATTCCTCGGCAGACGTTATACCTGTTTAGGTCTTTTAATGAAGATTTTTCAAGCACAGGCGTGGCTCAGTGGTAGAATGCTCGACTGCCACGCAGAGGGTGTGGATTCGAATCCACGCAGAGGACGTGGTTTGAATCCTCCACAGTGCTGGTTATTTTTTCTAAAATTTGCGCGATAGTGATTACGGACACCGGCGGCGGCGGACAACTACGGCACAAAAACGGCCCTTGTGCTCTCACAACAGCTTACGCTGTAAAACATAGCGACCGTAAACCCCCATTCCAGTGGTGCATCTGCCATCCATGTCCTCGCTTCTGTCGCTGAAATGATTCGTCCATGTTTTAAATGTGGCTGCCATGAACCACAGTCGCCTGCAGCACCCTACCTGCAACTGGCACCAAAAAGGTAGCACTCATTAGGCCTAGCTCACAGTGTCACAGGCAGTGTGCCTTGTGGGAAGCTTGCCCTTGACAACACAGGGATTGGGTGCACAAGAAATTGCGCTCTCGCGCTGAACCAAGGGCAGCACGCTTGAAATAATATGAAAAAAAAAAAAAGAAAGGGAAAGAACTGGAGACAAATTGTGGTAAACTAGACATCATGCGATTACAGGTATGCATTTGGTACGGAGCGTTCGCAGCTGACAAACGTCTGTAGCAGCATTCTCCGTTGCATTTTTTTTTTTTTTTTTATAAATCCTATCCTCACAGGGTGCGCCTGCGACACGCCCTGTGAGGATAGGCCACATTATAACCAGTCTTTCACCTCAGGGGCTGCACAATAAGCGGTATGCGTATAGTACATGAAGTTCTATGGGAGGGTAAATGGGAGTCAGAAAAGATCGCATTATAGCAGGTCCTGTACTTAAGCACTTATGTTGTAAGTGGTCTGAGCGGTAAACATGCTTTTTTAGTCAATGTGCCCAATTCTGTGTTTCCTGTGGCTGAGCACTTGGTTCCTTGGAGGCTAGACCCACACATGCATACAGAAGAACAGTAATGCTAGAGTTCCAACAAATGATAATTCTTCATGAATTTCTAAGACCTGTGATGGTCAGCAGTTCCTTGAGTAGCGTAGTCTTCACACTCTATATACAGAACACAATTCCATTAGACATCAAAATTTCGAATAAATAACAACTGCTATGCAGAACTCCTCAAGATAGCCATACTAGAAGAGAAGCTCAGGGGAAGATGGATGCTTGAATCGATGAACAGATCGCAAAGTACGATTTAGAACAGGGAATGTCACAGGAGCCAACGTTTCGTCAAGCAGACTTGTCTTCGTCAGGGCGGCCATGTCATGTTGCCATGAATCTGGCCACTGAATGCAACATTTGCACTGATGTAAATGTACATGCCAACATTACGCTGATCGGACACAAACTGAACACAGTGGAAACAAAGGTATGTGTGTTACTTAGCCCTAAATCAATGTATTTCATTCTGTAAACAGTATAGCAAAGCACATGCCAATGGGCTGACCTGTATGGTTTGTCGTCAATATGAACTCGCTGATGCACCTTTAACGTCCATTTGTCAGCGGCAGCATAATCACCTGCATGTAAGTAATGTAAAAGTCTTTATGTATTGAACTTTTCACAACTGAGTAGAAAAGGAACTGCAATGCAGGCGAGACGTATAACCATGACATTTCATCCGACCAGCTTAGCTGGAAAGTATGCAGTAACCTGTGCTTGGTAATTTGCTGCCCCTATAAGGTGTCATACATGTAAAATAAGCATGCTCATTTTGTTAAGGTAACTTAAGTCATTCTTCTGACAATTACAAGGCTTATTCTACAGATGTTTAAATTATAGTGAAAGCTTGTTGATAATGATATCAGAGCAATTTAAAAAAAAAAATGAAAGCCATACCACATGAACGTTGATCTACAAAATGAAATGAACACTGTGAATAATTAAAAGGCCATGAGACATCATTTATAAAATGTCCTATTTTACCCTTTTACGAATATTATTGGTATACAAATGCTGCCATGAACTGTCATGGCTTTTGCCTTCTATAATTTATAAGCTGCATTAAAGCAGTGCAGCAATGACCACATAAAACAAGTTGCGCCATGCCCTGCCTATCTCCACACTGAGTTTTCTGATCAGTTGGGCCTAAACAGTGTGCTGTACAACCCTCCACCACACTGTTTTATCTTGAAGACAGTAGTGCCAAAGCAATAGTACAGATGGTGCCACACTATCAGAGATGAGATTTATTTGCTGTTACTTCTGCTGGAGGATCTACATAGTCATGAAATCTTCAAAAAAATTCCACCAATGGCCATGACATTTATAAGTGCATAATAATACATAGAAAATGCAAGAATGTTAAGTAGTTCAAAGAAGCAGAGTTTTTTTTTAGTAAAGGGAAATTTAAATTGTGGAGTTTAACCAGTGTTGTACACGTTCCTCCAAAAGAGGAACGAAAACTCGTTCCTCGTTCCTTCACAATTTTGTAACGCGTTCCCGTTACAAGTTCCTTAAATAAGAAAGGAACGCGTTCCAGTTACATTTGGAAAATTGGAACGAGTCGTTACATTAACGTTACATTTGATTTATAAAATTGAAAGTAGTGTAGGATAATCCGGAGGCAAAATAAAGGGAGCATTTTAAATCTTGCATCGACCTATGTATATTTCACGAATTTGAACGTCACCGGCACAACATTATCTAGAGACAAAGAAATATCCAAAGAAACACTTCTAGACAAATATTTTCAAGGAGCACCGAACACTATAGACAACTCCACTGCAACTTTGGTGCTAGCCTATTACAAGTGCAACATATATGGCGCTTTCTGCTTCTGTCTCAAATGCGTATTTATAGGATACTGCGCCTCCAATGTGCAAATAGAAAGTTACTCACATGCACCAATGCACGTGAGTAACTACGATGCATCTGACAGTAAATTCTAGCAATAGGCCTTTGGCTTTAGGATAGCATATAAAGGATGGTGCTTGACCCATGCCACTGCGCGTAAATACTGGAACAAGATGCCCCGATAGATCGTCAGCATTCCCGATCGTGAACGTCTTTGGTAGAGATTGGCAGCCTTTCTAGCTTTTTAATAGTCTAGTTGACAGTTTCGGATATATTATTACTTAGTTCTCGCCATTTAAAAGTATTTGTGATATACTGTTCTGTTGTTATTCATGGCTGCGCTGAATGTATGTCGGTGCGGGGCGTTTTGACACTGCTGTCTTGTGAATTTACCGCAGAATTAAATAACGTGTGGCTGTCTTCTGCTTTTCTTCGGGGCACATTAGGAATAAGCATGAATTGCCTGTTCAATTTGTAGATACACCGACCTTCATGCAAGGGCGAAATGCTGTTGTGGAGCAGGAAATAAATAAATAAATAAATAAATAAATAAATAAATAAATAAATAAATAAATAAATAGCCTCACGTGCGTCATTTGACGGGAGGCCAACAAAAAGTGACGCACCCCACAATGGAATGGTTGACAGAATATTGTTACCAGCAAATGAGGCCGTTCACTGCTGTACGGTGTCTGGCGCGTTAAAATGTTTAGTTATTCCTGCGTAGGTAGCCCTTTGGTCGCGTAGCAGTGAAGCTGTAGACTTTATTAGAAACAAACTGGACATCGCCGAACAGAATTAACTATGTGCAGGTTAGAAAGATGTTAGCTTTGCTCAGCATTACAAATACATACGGACTTAAGCATGTTCATCACACGTACACGTGAGCACGTTTGGGAGAAGCCTTTCGTTTCTGCTTTTTGCAGAGCGCATAGGGCTTTTGACGCTAAAGTGAAGCGCGTCCCGTTCAGTTCAACTGAGCACTTTGAAGAGATTGACGCATAGAGTAGCTTAGAAGTGTGGACAACCATGGCCGTAACCTGCGCTCTCAGAACCAGTGCATCATCATCAGCCAATTTTATGTCCACTGCAGGACGAAGGCCTCTCCCAGTCCTCGCCATCCTTGCCTGTCCTGCGCGAGCTGATTCCATTTGATGCCTGCTAATTTCTTGATTTCGTCCCCCCATCTTACTCTCTGCCGCCCACGGCTGCGCTTACCCTCTCTTGGTATCCATTCCGTCGTTCTAACTGTCCATCGGTTATCTAGCCTTCTCATCACGTGGCCTGCCCATGTCCATTTTTTCTTCTTAATATCGTTGATTATGTCGGCGACCCCCGTTTGTTCTCTGACCCACTCGGCTGTCTTCCTATCCCTTAGTGTAACGCCTATCATTTTCCGTTCCATCGCCCGCTGCGCGGTTCTTAACTTCCTCTCTAGCTTCTTTGTAATTCTCCAGGTTTCTGATCCGTAAGTCAGTACTGGCAGGATGCAGTAGTTATATAGTTTCCGCTTGAGTGATAGTGGTAGGTTTCCGTTCATGAGTTGTGAATGTCTCCCATATGCGCGCCATCCCATGTTTATTCTACGGTGGATTTCTTTTATATGGGTGGGTTCTCCAGTAAGTAGCTGTCCTAGGTACAGATATTCTTCTACGACTTCTAATGTATGGGTTTTGACCTTGAATAGACGTTTTTCGCCGTGCCACTTAGCATTATCTTTGTTTTCTGCATGTTCATCCTTAATCCTACCTTAGCGCTTTCTCGGCTTAAGTCGGTGAGCGGCAATAGTAAAGCGCGCGTTAAGAGTGTTTTAGTTCCGAGGGATCCATGGCGGCGGGATTATGAGGAACAAAAGGAACTTCGCTGTTGCATGCGATTCCTCCCGCGCTGCCGTACACACTTGTACAGGGCTGGCTGACAGCCGGAAACTATCCAGAGGCCACAGTAAGCGGCTGCCGCCAAGGAGTAGCTGGATACGCTGACGACGTGCGGCCGCAGTGAAGAAGGGGAAGCGTCACGCTCTTCGAAGCATCAAAAGCACAGATAGGCAAAGAATGGTGTCATTGCAAATGATTTTCTATGAGGGAGCGATATTGCCGGCAGGGAAACGGGGACTCGAGGGACGGCTTGTTGTGGCCTGGACTATCTGCCCTGCATGATGCGCTGCGTACGGGCGATCGTCATGTAGTGGAACATTTATAGAAGGAACGTCGTTCCCTTTGCCGTTCCTTCGTAAATGTAACGCGTTACCGTTACAGTTCCACTAATCCCAAATGGAACGCTGGCGTTCCTTCGTTCCTCCCAAAAGGAACTCGTTCCAGGAACGCCGTTCCTTGGAACGACGTTCCGTACAACACTGAGTTTAACAAGCATAATTTGTGTAGTAGGCTATCAGGGATGCCATAGTAGAGGCTCCAGGTTAACTATGGTCAATTGAGGTCCTGTAATTGTGCACCTAGAACTAAGTGAACCATCATTTTTGCATGAAGTTTACAAGAAACTAGACACTACACAACTTCTCCACAACAGCAAGGGACTTGTGCACTTCTGAGTGTTACAGAACTAGCTGTATGGCAAAAACAACTTTGTCCTAATGACTGCTACTTTTCCAAATGAACACACATTGCCAATGTTTTGGCTGGTGAGTTTGCCACCAGCAATCCACCATGTAGCAGACAGTAAATTAGGTAACTTTTACACCATGCATTTGTGGTATCATGCAGTTGTGATGCGAGACTTGTCCTATCAGCCAGTGTGCAGCCAAAGAGAAAAAGAGAAAAATTTCTAAACCAAACCGGTTCACAGCAGCAGCCGTGGCTGCTGAGTAGCATTAGAACATCAAAACTCAAACAGTGAACATTAAGACTGTAGTCACGAATAGGTTTTCAGGCACAAGGCATGCATGAAGAGATTTTAGAACTTGGTGAGAAATTACTTATTGGTGCAGAAGTGTGACTCAGTACCACCGTTGACCATAGCCCAGCTAAACCTTCAGCATTATCCAAAGCTCTTTAGGGGATAACACATGCCTCTCAAAAAGCTAGTAGCTATTTCATGCTGGCGTGCCCCACCACTAGTTGCTCTAAAGTTCTTCACAGACAAGTTCTGAGTATAAAAACAAAAAGAGCCAAAGAATGCATGTTCATCACCTTGTACAGGTTTTATTGCTAGGCCTTTCCCTGTTTCACTTGTGCAAGCTGCACCTGACAGTGTACAGGATGAATCACAAGTATTCACAAACAACTGTTGTTGCCACTGTTGTTGCCTCACAATACTTTCACACGGAGAGAACACGGTGATGTTCTTGGTGACATTGGCTGTGATGTGAGCACAGTAGCTGGTTCACCATGCACAGATGTGCGAACAAATGTTGAAATCTGCGCAAGATCTGCATATTATGAGCCAAATCATTCAATATAACACTTAGCATAGCCAATTGTTGTATATGTAAAAAAAAAAAAATAAAAAGGGAGTGCTTGAACAGTTTTCTGTTATACTCATTCATTTGGTAGAAAAATTAGGGTTAGGCCTATAGGCTCCGTGCAGTCGAGTTTTCCATGTGCGACATCAGCACCAGAATGCACAGCCTGGCGGACAGAAGAAGCAAAATTGGGCAGACTGTGGCCGGACAATCTGCAAACGCCACGCATGCGTCTCCAACTCTACAGCAGCAGGTCTACACCGCGCGTCCCACTTTCTTTTGTTTTGTTTCCTTTGAGACGCGCGCTCCAAACTTGCAGCAAACTGTTCCAGAGGGCAACGCGAGCGTACGTGTGGTTTTCTTCGTAGCACACCCGAAAAGCAGCGAAGAAACGCGGGCGTCGCTGTCGCCTTGGCTTCCACCATGCGCGCGCTATGGGTGAATGCGCGCGCGTCTCATAAGTGCACTCCAAGCGGCCAATGTCAGCGACACTGAGCCGTCCGACGAGAGCTACGTCTGGTCAGTGGACGGAGCCTATAGGGCTAGTGCACTGGTGTTTCCAGGTGAGGAGGTAGCACCACCTCACAAGTTAGGTTCAGGGTTGGCTGCTCTCAGCCGTGCATGGACGTTAGAATGAGTGGTTCAGTCCATCAATATGTCAATATGGTGAATATTGCTAAATAATACATGCGCTCCTAGTCACCAGATACTTCACATGAGTGACATTATGTGTACGTACATGCTGCGTATCCAACTGTCAGCCATCAATTTTGAGTGCACAAAGCTATGAAAACAACCAAAATCGATGTTAACTGTTGTTATAACTAAGCATCAGCTATGCTTTCTTTTAAAGTAACTCTTTTATGTGTATGGTACACACATCTCATCCCTTACAAGCTCTCTCAGTGCTAGTGCTCACCTGCATTTATTTGTTGAATAAGTAGAAAAGCTTGTCTATTGACAGAGCTTTTGAATTCTTTGAAGCAGCATTTGTTTCATCGCCGCAAGATGCACAGTGTAGTGTAGGTGCTTTATGAACTTTAAAAGAGTTGTAAAGATAATAAATGCTAATTCATGTACTGCCTGTTACACAGCATTAAGAGTACATATATCACTGCTTGTCTCATCTTATGATAAATTTATTGCATCGTCGACCACTTTAAAGATTTCTTACAAGAGGGACACTGTGACTGGCACACAGATATGCAGCACACTGAAGTCCGCGCTCACGCGACTGTCTTCACAGTTTCCGTTTTCCTCTTTTTCTATTCTATGGAAATCCATAATCCCTATCCCCTTCCCCCATGCTTTTTTTTCTTTTTCTTTTGTTTTCTTTCAGCAGAAGACATTCCAGAAAAGCTTAGCTGCTTCACCAAGTCCTTTTCTGTTTTGCTTTTTTCCACCCCTCTCGAGTGGCTATGCTGTGCGCCAAACCTTGTCTGAGAACTCAGCTGCATTGGTAGCTGCTAAAAAAAAATGCATTTTTAACGTTGTGAGTGAAAAGTTGAGAACCGCTGTAGTGGAGGGCTGCAAAAATTTTGACCACCTGTTTCTTCAACGTGCACTGACATAGCACAGTAGGCGAGGCGAGCCTGTGGAATTTCGGCTGCATCGAAATGCGAACTCTCAATGACGCATCTTCAGTCGCATTTTGGTGCAACTTTTGCGCATCCTGAGCTGGGCAGAATGGCTAATTATTAAGCTCCAAACTGAACTGCATATAAAAACAATATTTCCCAGGTAAGTGAATGCCCACTCAGCAATAGTGGCAAGCATGTCACTTTATAAAATAATTAAAATGAAAGTATTGAAACTCGCCTATATTCTGCGAAAAAGGCAGTCCTGCTTGTCAGAATTTACAATGATACTTGGCTTTTTGGAATAAGCAAGAAAGAAAACCTGTGCATGGCAAATTAGTATAAGACATGTGTTGGTAATTAGTACTTATAAACATCTGCATGTGCAGCTGTCTTGCATTATGTTTTTATCTGATGCTAATAATTTAAAAAAAGGGAGAAAAAGAAATGGTAGACTAATTAGTGGCTGCTGTGAGAATTTAAAAATAGAAGCCCACCTCTGGATGCACCTCGTAGTCCACGGATTTCATTTCTGCTAGGCATTTCCTGTCGACATATGAAGGTCCCATCGCGCTCACTAATTCCTCTTTCATATCATGCTACTCGTGCACAGCTTTGTTGCAAAAGATAAGAAATTCCAGTAGAAGTAGCCATCAACCTTTTTTTTTTTCTTTTTTTTTTAATGCTGTGGAAACCGCATACAACACACGGTTGTCGCTCCCTGCCGTTCTTTCTACAGGGCACACTCGCAAGCCCCCAACCTATTAGTGCTTTCCAGAGACACGGGTGACACTGTGTGTCCCGGAGCAGCAACGCCACCTAACCAAATCTCTAGGCCTATATGGGTGTTTGCAAAAGTAGAGCATAGCCTTTGAGATAGCAAATTCACTGGCCACTTTTCTTCAACTCCTGCTTCAAGAAGAATATGCAAAATCCATGTGAAATGCTTGCTGAAGGTTCAATAGTGTGCTATCCGCAGCTATAACCAATCACCACAAAACATTGGCAAATTTTATAGGACAGGCTGACATCCCTATGTATGGTAGCGACCAGGGCACCTTCTCAGTTAACTACAGCACCAAGGAAAGGTGTGTCGCTAGATGTTAAAAGGTCCATTAATGGGAAGGAAGGGTGGCCAACCATGCAGGTTAATGGTGTCAATTACAACTGTATGTTACATTCATGTTTCTTTTACTAATCGGGCACAGCTGTAATGAAAAAAATGTGCAGTTTACTGAATTGCTTTTATGAGGTTTAAGTGCATTTGCTATTTCAAATACCTGTCTACGATTCTAAAGCATGTAAGTAGAAAAGAAAGTAAGGTAGCTTACACTGACTGCACCTGAATGGTTTTTCTCCAGAGTGCCTTCGCCGATGATTATTCATTTTGTCTGATCGGCTGAATTCTTTGGAACATTCAGGACACTTGTACGGCTTTTCTCCTGTATGAATGTGGCTGTGCCTTTGCAGGTCCTTCTTATATCGGCAAGTAAAGCTACATCCTGGATGGCTGCACTTTAAGATGGCACGTTCAGCACAAGCCTGCTCTGGTCCATGCTTTCTTGATGTATCTGCACAGAAATTGATGAAACATATTACTCCAAAAGATTCTCACCTGTTGGTGCAATAATATGCAGAAATTACTGCATGAAGCTAACAAATATATTAAGCTGCATTCCCAGGAAAGCCGAACTATGAATTGGTGGTGTCACCAACACCACAGCATTACACTATTTGCAGTGGTAGAGGGAAAAAGCTAGCAGCACATGTGATTAGTTATGCCAGAAGAAAATTTGTAACATGCTGCGATGCAGTTGAAGATGGTATAATGATGGCAAGAGTACAGGGCCCTTCCCATTTCTCACACACAAGAGTAGTCGGCATACAGTCATGGCTTAGGAAGAATGACCGTTAACTAATGTACAAAGAGAAAAATCATAATATAGATGCATAATTACCTAAAAATACTTGCAGATCACCTTCAACTTGTCCCGCACTGCAAGCATCAGAAAAGCCCAGTACTACCTGTGCTTTTATTCCTGTTCACATTGGATATACAGTGAAATTTCGTTTGATGTGATCCCACTTTATATGTTTCTTTTTCTTTTTCCAACCAACACTCGATAGATGCCACGTATATTCATTTACCGTATACGTATATTCATATGGTGCCATGTATATTCAGTCGTATTATCCAATTTCACACCTGAAATAGGATAATACGACTGACCCAGCCAAAGTCAATGACACAGAGTCAACCACACTAGCGGAAAAACAGCCTGCTGCAGGCCAGCTGCAGTAAAATGCACGACACTAAAGCTGCATAAGAAGAAAGTTTTTCATGTCAGGAAAAGTGAAACGTCCTGAACTAATAAAATTATGGCGTGCCATGGCAGTAAAGGAGTCTCAAGAGAGGGAGACCAATGAGAGGTGCAGGATGTAGGTGCAGGAAACTGGTGTCGTGTGCTATTTTCCCACTCATGGGAACAACTCTTTTATGGACATATATAAAAAAAAAAGACAGTTCAGTGAAAATTGATTAGCTATTTTAAAGTGTGTTTGCTGCAGTTCATGTGATGTTGGGCAATGCTGCTCCGCATAACATGTATCATGCAGCACAGTATAACTTGGCACCACATGAAGCTTTGCTAGCAAGATTATTGCCAAGTAAGCGTGTTTTCTTACTTTTAGAGCATGTTTTGGGTAATACACATTTTCTGTTTTCCAGCTCCCATTAAGATTATATCAACAACATTTTCAATGTAGCATTTTTCAAGCTGTCATTCGCTGGTTATTCGTACTAGCCTTTTGTTAAGTGAACTTTACACTTATGCCTTTAGGTAAATTATACCATGGTTTAGCTAGTCAGCTGATTGCATCAGTTTACACTGCTCATAAAAACACAAGCTTTATTACTCCATGCAAGAGCAAGATACTTTGCTATCGCAATCAATGCATTGCCTTTCAAGTGAAGCAGCAACATATTCATAACAGGAACATTTTCATTGCGTTTGGATCGTGCATTTCCCCTGAGAGTATGTTTTTTTCCACACATACAAATGCACGTAAAAAATGTTCTATTGTACATATAGTTCAGTTCCATTGTTCTAGTTACCACAGAATTAATAATTAAAAGGCCTTGTAATGAGTATGTTTTACACGGTCACAAGCTTGTAGAGACATAGCCTCCACAACGCTGAGGACAGCAGATCTCAAATGTCAATGACGGCAGCAGACAAGATAAGGGTCACACGCTAAGATACAGGGGAAAGAGGCGAAGTGCATCGCCAGTAAAGGGATGCCACCTCGAGCCCCCACATCAGTGAGGACAACGAAGCTGCCTCAAGCAACAGTGATGGTGGTGGGTGAAGGCCCGAGAGCGATGCAAGAACGTAAGCAGCCAGGGGCAACCCAAGGTGCAGCCTCCACCAATGCACGAGAGCAGAAAGGTCAGGGTCAAGGCAAGATACACTCCATTCCCGCTCTGGGGCCAGTGTGCCCCAGAGCAGGAATGGTGTGTGCCCCAAACATAGGTGGTGCATGGTATGCCACGGCATTTCACTTGCACTTGCTTCATAGAGATGGCACTTGCTGCACTACAGCCTAGTGCATTGAGACACTGGCCCTTTTTTAAAAACACCACACAGTCCAAGTAAGAACACGTAACCTGACTCTGTATAACAAGTGTAAGGCACATAGTCCCAAAAATTTATCTCTGGTACCTAACTTTATTGTTTATTCAGGATACTGTGGATCTGATGCTACCCTGCATCTGAACCTGGCCGCAGAAAGCAGTGTTACATGTAGGCGAATAATGAAAAAAGTCAGATATGAGCTGCATTAATAAATTAAATGTAATGATGTACCTATCATAGCATTTGCAGTCGACGATTGTGCCCATTTTCCTTCCAACTAGACATACACACTGTTCAGTAAACAAGATGCCATGCAGCTCATAGTCAGTGGTGCATAGCAAGCATGACAGCCACCACCTATGTTTTTTGTAGGGATTGAGGTGCCTCCCCTTGGCATTTTATCCGGCAGCTTATGCGCTGTGCTTGCCTCGAACCAGCTCGACCACTGGGAGTCGCTGTTCTATGCTGGTGAACACAACTAACATGGTAAACACAACTAATGTGGTGAACTTACTTTCTTGCACAAACCATGCTTCTCCTTCCTGGTGTTGAGTCACTGGGCAAGCACATGTCACTGGGACATGCTGTGATTGACCCCCTGTGGTAGCCTTTGTGCACCCTCTCCACTTGAGCCTTCTTACACATGGCATTCTTTCGTTGTGGGAGATGCACACAGGTTTGCAATGAGTAGGTTACATGAGACCTTTGGTCTGTGACTCCTTGCTCGCATGCTTGGTGTTTTCCAGCGCCACAGACACATGTACTCGATCAGTCTAGTCAGCCGTTCTTTGCCTTCAATGCATGGCTGTCACACTGTGCTGCATTATGGGTTAAAAACATGCCTTTGTTGATGACATGCCTATGCTGCCTTTCTGCACTGTCTCGGAGAGCCGATGAACCCACCTGAAGCACTCTTCGTGCATTCCAGTGTGAAGGAGCATCACATCCTTTCCTGAGCACACTTGTAGAGTAAGCCTTGTGCGAACTCACCTCCACAGACTTCAGCTTCACACATACAGGCTTGCAGCAGTGGCGGTTCCATGTGTTCTCAGTTGTATTAACTACTTGCTGTAGTGTGTGGGAACACTGGACTCTTTCATATCCCCTGACGTTTTCTCCAGATGGCTTACAGATCTCCTGGAATACCCTTATGGCACATGCCACGTTGCAGGTTGGCATAAAGTGAGAAATGGCTAGAGTGATACTCTATTAACCTCATTTAATTGCCTGGTCACTTGTGAGAAAGAACTTGCTTCTTTTTTTTTTTCTTGGGGTCTATGATGCCTGACCCACTTCACACGATCGACAAGGCATTCCACGAAAGTGACCAATAGATGGCTTTATATGTCCTGACACGGATTCCTTTTCCTGAAACTCTATGTATAGAAAACAAAGGAAAAGGTTGCTGGCAAGGGTTGCCGGCAAGGGCCAACATCATGTGTTGTCTCATGACATAGTGCTTCAAATTTAATTCTGCAACATGTTCAATCAGCACGCACCAAATCTTAGATCATTCATGAATAAGGGTGTGTAAACATATGAACTTTCAAACAATTTTTAAAGACTGTTTACTATTTCATCTTATTTACACAGAAATTTTCCTGTTCGAACTATTTTAAGTTTGTAACTAGAAGAGGAAATGCGCTACATCACATCCCCCCTTGAGAAAATAAAGCATCTCAAAATTAGGAAATATATAGTTAAACCTCGATATAATGAACTTGGTAATACCGGCAATTTACTTTGTTACATTATAACTTGGTTAAGTTGAAATTTGGGCTTTTATGCTAAGTATGGTCACTGAAGAATTCTTCTTTCCCGGAAAATGCCACAAGAATGTTTGAATAATAGAGCAGTATGAAAAAAAAAACCTAACTTCAGTAACGTTCACAAAACATTTCAAAAAAATGTTTTATATTGAACCGGAGATGCGGCAGTGACGACATTACGAGGCTGTTGAAGCTGTCACCACAGTGGCCGTACGTCACACGTAAGGATGAAAGAAATGCAGGCGCAACACACTGTTATGATATGTGATAAGCAAGTCTCTCATGTCCATTCTGCCATGGGAGTTATCCCAAGGCTATCATGCCCACTCTGCCATGGAGGACTGCTAAAAAAATTCTAGTGTTCGAGAGGGTGACACCTAAATCGAGAGGGTGACACCAATGTTATCATGTTCACCGAACCGCTAGTAATTAACTTAGTACGATGAACACATGACATCGAAAACTGCAGCATGCCACAAAAACAAAGAAAGCTGAGGTCAAGAACTGCATGAACACAAGGTGAAAGCCAGAACTGCAGCTCCTCAGTTAACAGGGTCATGAAATGTTTTCTGAAGATTTTGTATGAAGTGTGTATTCGGAATCCTTACCCTTCAATCAATAATATGCATTGATTCAGTGCATCATCTGGGTTGATTTAGAGCAATAAAAATGTGGTTTTGATTTCACTGCACGCTCTCCTCCAAGCTCTGCAGATGACGTCATCTTAGGGAAGACTTGCTGCAGACTTGCTGCTGAACAGAGGCACCACATGGTTCCCGAGTATTTTCTTACTTTCTAGCCTTGAAGTAAATCGATTATTTTAGAGCACACATGAGTTCACTATACCTTTACACTTTAAGATATCTTAAGCTGACACCACTGAAACATCACCGGCCTACGCCGGCCTGTAGTATCACATAGTCATTTCAGGAGCACAAGAACGCTAGTATTTCAAATGGACATTTTTAAATGTACACTGTATATTTCACTGAAATATTTCGGAATTGACATGTCGAATGCATATTGAAGCAGTGAAAATTACAACCAGGCAGCATTGATATTCTTTTCATGATCCCGTTAGCGGTGGCCGCATTTTCTGTTTTGCGACATTGTGCATGTATGCATGAAAAATTTAGCACAGCCTGGCACGGCGTAGCGAATTTCAGTTGCCACTACTATGCATTAGCTCAAAAGGTATTACAAGTCATCTTTACCACAACACCTGGGTAATATTATAGAGTTGGTTGCTGTGCGGCGAGTAACCGTGAGCACCCAGGAAAAACAATTTGCAGTAAAGCGCCTATTACCGTATTTACTCGATTCTACCACGCCCTCGATTGTAACGCACACCCGTTTCCCACAACCAAAAAAAAAAAAAGAAGTGAAACATCGATTGTAATGCACACCCAATATTTCGTGACACGAAAAAGAAGTCTTTAGTAATCAACCTTCTCACATTCCTAAAAAAAAATGCTGCACTCGCATAATAAGCGCACCGTCAACTTTGAACACTCACAGTCCCTCGAACGGCCGCGCAGTGACTTTCCCGCTTCACTTGATCTGTGACATCTCGAACATGTTTAGTGTGCCGATTCATGACTCCTGCATCCCAACAAAACTGCCGCACGTTGCCGGACATAGCCGCATGCAAGCAGTGGTAACGTCATTTATTCGCACTGCTGCATTGTTCCGTGCTATCGCAGTTCCCAAACGCCCACCGCCGTGTGCTGCCATACGTGCTGTGCAGGCTGGCGCAGCTAAGCCTAAGCATGATCTCAGGGCAGGATCTCCGAGATTGCCGCGATGCAATCCTGGACGTCAAGCGCTCACGACTGATACTCGGGCTCAGCACGGATATGAGGGGAAATGCAGTGATGAGCCATTTTGCGTGCGGTGATTAGAAATGTCCATTCTCCCGTTACAGCCACCCGCTAATGTTATCGAAAGTTCGTGCAGACGGGCAAGCCGATGCGACGAGTATCATCGGCCTACACATCATGTGCGTCGTGGCGTCGTTACACACGAGACCGGCGGCGACATAGAAACTAGAGAAACTATGCGCGCCAAAGACCGCCACGCCGCTAGTTCGTTTCTGTTCGACAGCGCCTGAGGCGCATAGGAGGCGGCCATTTTGATGCCGACGGCGATATGGTAGCGGTATCGTTCGTTCGCACTCAATTCTAATGCGGATACGATTTTTGGACCTGTTTTATCGGAAGAAAGGTGCACGTTAGATTCAAGCAAATATGGTAGTTCCGACTGCTTCCATGAAGAATGCATTGTGTTCTTAAAGTCAAAAACAGCTTTTTTCTTGTTATGAAATGAGAAAAATGAGCTGTGTGATGTCCAAAAATAGGCAGCGATGCCTTTTCTTCTCGCCGATCATGATCACTTAAAAGCTACAACCCTCAACGGTGGCACCCGCATGATCACGATCTCTTGCATGATAAGCAACAGCCCGCTGGCTTTACTGGCGCTTTTATGGCTACACATGCTGGTTGCTTGACACTAGGCGATAAGAAAATGCCAAAGCGGCTGCTGACACATGACACAGGTGTCTCGAAATATGGAACCACGCTGCCGACACCACTTGCGGGATGCGCAAGATGCGCAGTACGATGCACAAGATCGTTTGCATGCATGCTCTCGCTTACATGTCGCATGCATGTCTTCCGGCGAGAAGGCAAGCTTTCAGTCTTCCACTTGTCCCTTAACCAGCTGCTCCACGTCAGTGGAAGCTGAGTGCAAGTTAAAAAACACGTTCGAAAAAGCTGCATGCTACTTGCCCATTTTACCACTGGCACATGTAAAAGTTTCATATTATCGGCTCCTTTTCCTCCTCTGCAGCAGTAAAGCTTCATTATATTGAAAATGTGGATAAACATGCTTCATTATATGGAGGTAAAAAACACATGGTGTTCTATGGACATCACATTGTAAAAATGAATTACTTTGTTATATCGAGTTTTATTATATTGAAGTTTGTCACACGGAGGTTTGACTGTATACTGTGAAATCCCGAGCAAGCACCCCCCATCCCTCTTTCGAGAGGTTTGAAATTTGCACCCGTGACTGAGCAAAAGCCCCCTCTTCCTTTTTAAATCCTGTTTACTGCAGCGCGCATCAATGCAAGGTTGCTTGGCAAGTTCTTTTTCTTCAATTTTTCAAGTTGCACAATAAATTATAAAAAACAAGTAAGCAAGAAAAAGGAATTTATTGTCTGGCCACACTTTTGCCAAGGCCTGATAATGGCTGCACCACAGTTGCGTACTTCTTATCTGGATATAGCTGGAAGGCGATAGACTTTGTTAGTTGCCAGAATAGTTCTAGGTTGCTCTAACTGGATTGACGGACATGAGCCACATCAGTTGCTAGCACGAATTTAATGTTCAGTGCTCCTTGGGCTCACAACTTGTGTGTCCCGAGGAGTCATTTGATAGCTTCAACACCAATGACATCGAATAAAAGCAGTAAGTCCACTTATTCCAGAGATATTAATAAAAGAACTGCTCTACATATTTTTCCCTCTACCAGTTCCACTGTCGTTTTTAATTTTAATTTGTGACTGAGCAAGGGTCCCCTCTCTCACATAAATTTGTCAAATTGTCTCTCACCCAAGGGGTGTGTCCTCGGGATTTTATGAAATGTCTATACACATTTCGTAAAATTCCCGAGCAAGCGATTATACATATATCTATGATTCGGTATGTTATTTTTGCCTAGACAAAGCGCTCATGATAACATATCACACTACAGCACAGGCAAAGCTAATTGGCCATCTTCGCTGCCGTAGTACAAGAAAACGGTTAGCTGGGCTAATTAGAATAGACTTGTAATGCATTTCCAGCATTAACAAAAGAAAGGAAAGAAAAGGAAGGAAGACAGATGACAGGACAGCAGATAGGCAGAACTTATGAGGTGAAGTGGGTTAAATATGTGGGAAGCGGCGACGGCTTCCGTGGGTCATAGCCCATTCTGCCTTGCACGCATGCTATAATTACAATAGTGGTGTGATTACCGATGCCTAAAAGCTTTACTGGCAATCATTCAGAGCTGTGTATGACATTACTGCGGCCCTGAGAAACAAGAATAGTAATGGGTGTGCTCTTTTTTTTCTTGCTTTTGTTTTTTTTTTTTTGCTTTTTTGCGTTTTCTCCCCTTTTGTCATATTGTGAATCTCCCAATTCCCAAAGATCCTAGGTTGGCAAATATGCAACTGCATTAATATGTTAAACATCAAGCCAGTAAAAAATGGGCATTCATGCATCACTAAGTCTAATTTACTGCGTAGTTCTTGGCTGGAATGTTCTTTTGGATGGGAATGTTATTTTTTTCCAGTTGTGGGAGTGCGACCTTAGCGCAAAACATTTACTTTTTTTTTACTGTGTTTAGGCATAAATTTTTTCCACAATTTAACATGAACATATTAAAATATTAAAGAAATATTAAAAAAGCATTCAGTTACATTCGAACCCAAATTTCTGCTAGGTGCGCAGCCTAGCAGAAAGACTAAAATGACGAAGAGGTCATGGAAAAGGATGAAAAACAGGCAATACCATTGGAGACAACATTTCAACAAGTGAACTTGTCCTTGTCAGGGCAACCACTGCTATCAACTGCAGCACCTTGTTATGCCTAAAGGATAAATCCACTTAAAACACTTGCCAAAATTCGGCTGTAGTCCACTTGTCAAAATGTTGACAACATTCCGTTCTTTGTTTTCAATTACCTGTAAATTCCTTCAAACCTCCCCTACCCTAATCTTCTGTTCTTGTTTGGATTACAAAATTACAGGCACAGAGAGAGAGAGAGAGAGAGAGAGAGAGAGAGAGAGAGAGACAAGGAAGGGAAGGCAGGGATGTTAACCAGTCATGAGTCCGGTTTGCTACCCTACACTGGGGGATGGGAAAAGGGGAATAAAAGTAAAGAGAAGGAGAGAGGGGGAATGCCTACAGGGCAGTCCTATATAATATCATAGGCGCTCGGCTAGGCCAGATGTTTTTAGAAAGGCCAAAAGCGCTTTCATTGCTTTCTGAGCCGTTGGTCGGTGAGGACGGTATTCTAAGATTGTCTGTTCACTAAGTGGACGATCGTCGAGCTTTGTGAAGGACTCGGTCATAGGCAGTCGATGTTCCTCAAATTGTGGGCAGTGGCACAACAAGTGATCTATGGTCTCTGCGCATCCGCAGACAGCACACGCAGGACTATCAGCCATTCCAATCAGCGCAGAGTAAGCGTTCGTAAAGGCCACTCCCAACCACAATCGGCAAAGAAGCGAAGCCTCACGTCGGTGCAAACCAGCCGGAGGTCCGAGTTGCAGCGATGGGTTTAGCCGGTGCAGTCTGGTGGGCCTCGTGTATGGGGTATTCCACTCAGTTAACAACATCGTTCGCGCAAGAGTGCGAAGTTGTCTTGCAGCGTCGGTCCTTGAGAGCGGAATGGGAACACAGCGGTCTTCTTCGCCTGATGTCCGAGCTGCCTTATCTGCGGAGTCATTTCCACTGATACCGCAATGGCCTGGTATCCATTGAAAATATATCTCATGTCCTTTTTCTGGTAAATTTTGGACAAGTACCGCGATTTCGTATGTAAGGTGGTTTTGCTCCACGTGTCGAAGAAACGACTGTATACTTTGTAGAGCTGATCTTGAATCACAGAAGATTGCCCACTTTCCAGGACTCTCAGCGTGTATAATATGAAGCGCTCCACGGAGAGCCGCGAGCTCTGCAGCTGTAGATGTGGTGACGTGGGAAGTTTTGAAGTGCTGGGTGACTCCCATTCTTGGGATAACTATAGCACCACCAGAACTGGTTGATGTGGTTGAGCCATCGGTATAAACTTCTGTGCAGCCCCTGTACTTCGCATACATGTGTAACATGCTTAGTTGTTTGAGTGCACATGGTGGTAAGTCCGACTTTCTCAGAATACCAGGGATGTTGAGGTAAACTTGAGGATGGTTCACACACCATAGAGGAATTGACGCCTTTGTTGTAGGTGCATACCCTGACGAAAGAGAGGCACGGTGGGCGAGGACCTTTGAACTGAACGTTGTGCGGGGTCGTTCCACTGGAAGACCTGCGAGGTGGTGATTAGGGGTCCGGGCACAGTGTCTTATGAGCACACGCATTGTTTCAATGGTTACATGCGTTCTGACATTGTGATCGCGAGCGATTGCTATAACTTCTGTCGACGACGTGCTCTTTGGCAGACCAAGGCATATTTTCAGGGCTTGGGCTTGGATGCCTTGGAGTGTATTCAAGTTAGTTTTGCAGGTGTTCGCGATCACTGATAGGCTGTACCGCAGGAATCCAATGAAAAGGACTCGGTACAGCTGTAGCATAGATGTAATTGACACTCCCCACGTCTTTCCTGCTAGGAATCTAAACATGTGACAGATTCCTGTCAACCGTTTTCTCACATAGTTCACATGGTGTGTCCAGGACAGATTTCTGTCAACAATCACTCCCAAAAATCGGTGACTTTTGCTATAGGGGATCACCTGCCCGTCGAGGGTTATGACGTATGGCGACATTAGTTTCCTGGTAAATGCCACCACAGCACACTTTTCACAGGCTAGCTGCAGTCCTTGCTCACGGAGGTAGGATGATGTTAAGGAACCTGCCTTCTGAAGCCGCGCACGAAGCTGAAGTCGTGTCACAGCCGATGCCCATATGCAAATGTCGTCGGCATAGATGGAGAGCCGAACGGTGCCAGGAAGGATGCCGGCGAGTCCAATGAGCGTTAGATTGAAGAGAGTTGGGCTCAGTACTCCGCCCTGGGGAACTCCACGGCTACTGTAATGTTGAGAGGTTGGGCCATCCTCTGTAAGTATGTAAAATAATCGCTGCTCTAGGTAGCTACTGATCCACAAATATGTCTTGCCACCAAGTCCGACTGCTTCTAACGTGCTCAAAATTGCTTCGTGTGTTACGCTGTCGTATGCTCCCTTACCATCCAGAAACATGGCAGCAGATAATCGTTTGCGGGACTTCTCATGCTCGACATATGTCACCAGGTCAATCATGTTGTCTATGGAGGAGCGACCACGCCTGAACCCAGACATCGCGTCTGGGTATATCTGGTAGTGTTCAAGGTACCATTCCAGCCGTGCTAGAATCATTCTCTCCATTAGTTTTCCAACGCAGCTTGCAAGTGCAATTGGTCGATATGATGCAATGTTTAAAGGCGACTTCCCAGGCTTAAGCAATGAAATTATGCGACTCGTCTTCCATTCCTTGGAAACCATGCCCGTCTCCCACGAGCTGTTGTACAAGAGGAGGAGCACCTTCCGAGCCTCTTCCCCTAGGTTACGTAAGGCACGGTAGGTTATATCGTCTGGTCCTGGCGATGACGAACGCTTGCGCAAAGCAAGTGCAGCTTCGAGTTCGCCCATAGTAAAAGGGCAGTCCATGCGGGGGTCGCGTGATGTGGGTAAGTGGTCGGGCATCAAAGTCCCAGCGGAGCTTGTAGAGGTTCCAGCGATCCCCCTGCAGAAACTGTCTGCGATTTCTATCTCGCTGCACTGTTGGTGAAGGGACAAAGACTTGAAAGGGTGACGCTGCTGAGGGGTCACACGGAGGCCGCGAACAGTTCTCCATATCAGAGACAGAGGTTTTCTTGGGTCCAAAGATTCGCAAAAAGATCTCCATCTTTGCGATGCGAGTTTGTCTAAACGACGATGAATTTTTTTTTGAGTCCTTCTGGCCAACCTCAAGTCATGTACAGACTTTGTACGCCTGTACCTACGCTCTGCGCGGCGACGAATTGCACGGAGCTTTTCCAGCTCGATGTCATATTGAGCGCGTGTAGGTGTTTTTGAAAGAAAGTGTGTAGCAGCCTGCAAGGCTCCCTTTATAGTGTCCTCAAGACTAGAGGTCAAGCCGTCACGGCAGTTGGCTTCCATAATTGATTTGAAGGTCGGCCAGTCGATATGGTGAGAGCTGCTAGCAGGCTTGAAGTCCATCAGCCCTTCAATCCTAAGATAAGTGGGGAGATGGTCACTTCCCCGTGTTTCGATATCTGAGAACCACCTAACTTTTCTCATGAAGGAGCGTGAAACAAAGGTAAGACCCAAGCAGCTACTATAGGAAGTTCCACGCAGAAAGATGGGGCTGCCATCATTCAACAAACATAATTCTTGTTCGGAAGCAAATGTCACTAATCTTCGGCCCCGCAAATTTGCGTTAGAGCTTCCCCAGAGATGGTGGTGAGCATTAAAATCTCCGGTCATCACCCATGGCTGAGGAGTCGCTGTTAGGATTCGGCGTAACCGCTCGCAGTCTAGTCGGCTGGAGGGCGATATGTAGGCTCCAACAACTGTGAAAGTGAGCTTGCGTCTCTTCACTGTTACACACACATATTCGTTTCCATAGTCGGGTGGCACCGGATGATGAACATATGTAAGATCATGACGCATGAAAACGATGACCTTGCTGCATTCTCCATGCGTGGCGGATACGAAACACTCATACCCTGACAGCCTGATATGAGTTGTCAGGGGCTCGCAGATGACGATAATGGGGAAGTGATTCGTAAAAACAAACTGCCGAAAGTACGACATACGCGACTTTAGACCTCTGGCATTCCATTGAAATATCGACGCGTTCCGGACATCGTCACGGAATGACGACGCCTGGCGAGCCATGATTTCAACGAAGAGCTGCAAGCACTGGGCTCAGTGTGTCCAGTACCTGTAGCGCGCTTTGCGCAGACGAAGATTTCATGTTGCTCAGAATAATACGAATGGCACTCATAAGAGATCGTAAAATGTTGATGACCTGGGCATCATCAGTCAACGCCTCTTCATTAGTTGCCGATGTCTTCAAGGTTGGTGAGTTTTGAGGTACCTCTGTAGCGCGTTGTACCCTCGGTGGCTGAGGCAGTCTGTCCGGACGGGCAACTCGGTCCACTTTGCTCGTTGTCTCTGTATCTTTCTTGGCGGTGCTATGCGTTGATCGGGCAACCTTTTTGACCAACGATGTCGCGTCACTATCCACTTCTGCGGTTTTCCGTGAGCGTTTTCGGTGGCGACGCCGACGTCGCCGAAGAGTGGCAGCAGCCTCTCGATGTGTTGAGTTGTCTCGCACCATTTGTTTGAGAATGGCAGCTTCCTTGCGCATCTTCGGGCAATCCTTTGATGAGGCCTTGTGAGTACCACTGCAGTTAGGGCACTTGAAAACATCAGCGCTGCAGGCGTCTTCTGAGTGGGACTCTGAACACCGCGGGCACACGATGTTGTTCACACAGACACCCTTCACATGGCCAATCTTGCAACACTTGAAGCACTGGAGGGGCTTGGGCACGAATGGTCGTACCGGGTGGTGAACATGTCCTACTTTGACGTGGGAAGGAAGGCTATCTCCTTCAAAGACAACCTTCACACAGCGTGAGCTCCCCAATCTGGTGACCTTCGTAATAAAGGTGCCTTCTGAAATTGGTTTGATGAGTATTGGCAAGTCGTCATTTGAGATGGCAACGTCGACGTCGTAGATGACGCCCGCAGCACTGTCACCGCCTAGAGGGATGACTGACTGCACCTTTATATTGTCGATCTCGGTTATATTGCGAAGGCCTTTTATAGCGCTCCGGTGTAGCACGTCAACTGCGAGGACATTCTTCCGTGAATTTATTCTTACATCTTTAATCTCATCTGGTGCGATTTTCTCAAGCAACAGAGAGAGGACCTGCCTGTTTAGGAGCCGCAGATTGGCCGTTGGATCAAGAGGTTTGAAGAGCACTGTGTGCGGCCAACGCTGCGGAGCACTCTTCATGGTAGCAGCGCTCGCCGGCGAAGATGCTTGCAGTAGTCTTCTTTTCGCTGCTTTGCTCAGCACGACTTGGAAGTCATCGTCCGAGGAGTCATAGCTCTCGGAGCACATCTCCGTGGCATCGCTGTCGGTGTCACTTGACGTACTTCCACGCTTCCTGGACGTCATCCGGCTGGATGGTTGAGCTCCAGGAAGGACCTCGGGCAGCTCTTCGTCCATTGCCGCAAGGGGGGAGTGGCAGCTCCCAGAAATGCAGGGAAACAAAGCACAAAATCCAGAGACAGAAACACCAGTGTTCTATCGAAACACTTCGTCGTCAGTGGTCAGTGGTCTTTCATACGTGTGATTATCAGGTATCATTCACAAACATGATTATCTCCTCAACCTTGCAAATGTGCCATAAGGCACGCACAGTTAAAGAAAAAACTCATGAATCTCCTTTTAATACAGTATAACCTCATTACAACAGATCTGCTTACAGCAGAGATTTGGATACAACATACCAAACTGCGGTGTTGTGTTGACCTTCCCGTCTGTTCCATTGACTGAACTTCTTTTACAATGAATTCTGACACAACATACATTCAGATATAAAGGACTAAATTACAAGGCCAGCTACCTGGTCACCACTCCTTTACAGCAGACTTATGCACAGTGGACATCCCAAATTCATCATCATCATCAGCCTATTTAGGTCCACTGCAGGACGAAGGCCTCTCCCAACGATTTCCAATGCACATTATCCTGAGCGAGTTGGTTCCACTTTATGCCCGCAAACTATTTAATTTCATCGCTCCATCTAACCTTTTGCCTGCTTCTGTTGCGCTTTCCCTCTCTTGGTATCCACTCCGTCGCTCTTACTGTCCATCTGTTATCTTTCCTCCTCATGACATGTCCTGCCCAGGTCCACTTCTTTCATTTAATTGATATAATAATATCAGCTAATCCTGTCTGTTCCCTGATCCATTCCGCTCGTTTTTTATCTCTTAGCATTACCCTTACCATTTTCCTTTCCATTGCACGTTGCGAGCTCCTTAGTTTCATCTCTAGTTTTTTCGTTATCCTCCACGTTTCTGCACCGTACGTTAGTACTGGGAGAATGCAGTGAATGAATATTTTTTGCTTTAGTGAGACCGGCAAGTTCCCAGTCATAATTTCATAATGCCTTCCAAATGCACTCCAGCCCATCCTTATTCTATGGAGAATTTCTTTTTCATGGGTAGGTGCTCCTGTTAGTAACTGTCCCAGGTATATGTATTTGTTTACACATTCCAAGGGTTCACTGTTAATTTTAAATTCCTGTTCTTTAGCTAGGCTATTGAGCATAACTTTGGTCTTTTGCCTATTCAGTTTTAGTCCAATTTTAATATTTTCCCAATTTAGGTCATCAATCATGTTTTGTAGTTCGTCTCCATCATTGCTAAACAGCACAATGTCGTCTGCAAACTGTAAATTGCTTAGATATTCTCCGTCTATTCAAATTCCCTTTTCTTCCCATTCTAGACGTTTAAAGACTTCCTCTAAACATGGAGTGAATAGCATCGGGGAGATCATATCTCCTTGTCTGACACCTCTCCCAATCGGAATTTCTCGGCTTCTCTCATGTAGGAGTAGTGTGGCTATGCAATCTTTGTATATCTTGTTTACAGCTTTCACGTATACGTCAGGTACCCCTTGTTGACATAAAGCTTCTATAACGGCTTGTATTTCTATGGAGTCAAATGCTTTCTCGTAGTCGATAAACGCCATATAAAGAGGTTTGTTATATTCAGCATACTTCTCAATTACTAGGTTGACAGCGTGGCTGTGGTCCATTATCGAGTAGCCTTTCCTAAAACCAGCTTGTTCTCTTGGTTGGTTAAAGTCGAGTGTTTCTCTTATCCTCGTAGAAATTACTTTTGTGAATAGCTTGTATACTACTGGGAGTAGGCTAATTGGTCTGTAATTCTTTACTCCTTTATGCCACCTTTCTTGTGGATTAGGATTATATTAGCATTTTTCCAACTGCGCGGTACACTACATGTCTTGATACATTTCGTGAAGAGCGATAAATAGCTTGTATATTACTGGGAGTAGGCTAATTGGTCTGTAATTCTTTAACTCCTTTATGTCACCTTTCTTGTGGATTAGGATTATATTAACATTTTTCCAACTGCGCAGTACACTACATGTCTTGATACATTTCGTGAAGAGCGATGCAAGTTTTTCAAGTATAATATCTCCTCCGTCTTTGATCAAGTTGGCTGTTATACCATCTTCACCAGCTGCTTTACCACGGGACATGCCTTTCACAGCTTTTTTGACTTCATCAGCGGTTATACATGGAATTTCAGTGTCTTCTGATTGTATTTCTATTAAGGTTGTATGGTCTGTCTGAGAGCTGTACAGTTCAGAGTAGAAATCTACTACTACCTTTACTAGTTCGTTGATATTGTTCATAACGTTACCTTGTTCATCTTTTAGCACATGCCTTTTTTGTTTTGTCCTAAGTGCAGTTTCTTCTTGACCGATTTAATGCTGGTGCCTTTCTCTACTGCTTTCTCTATTTCTCGCATGTTAAAGTTTCTTAAATCTCTTTGCCTGGATTTACTGATCAATTTTGATAGTTCTGCGAATTCTATATTATCTTCTGATGAAGTTACTTTCATTTGTTGGCGTTTTTTTTATGTGTCTGAAGATTTTTCCGCCGCCACTAGACAAATAAGAAAGCAGCTCTGGGATAGCGCGGCCGACCTACGCGATTCAGGAAAGAAAGTCAGGCTCGTATACGATAAAATTAGGATCGACAATGAACTGTTTGAATGGGATGACGAGAAAATGGCTAGAGTGTCAGTTTCAAAGAACCGAAGTAAGGCAAGGCGAAAAGATGCATGACCATGCAATCCCGCAGAAAGTTTCACTTGCCTAAACGTCAACGCCCGCAGCATTGTCAATAAAACGGCTGATTTAGAAAGCATAGTCATCGCTCACAACCCAGAAATTATAGTGCTCACGGAAACATGGCTTAACAGCGACATTAATGACTTCGAAATTGCACCCCCAGGTTACGGCATCTACAGGAAGGATAGAGATTCGCGTGGTGGTGGAGTTGCAATTATTTTCAAGGACTCGTTGCAGGTGTTGAGACTGGCCGACATTGTTGGAATTGAATGCGTTATTGTCAAGGTTATCCTGAAGGGTTGTGCTTTAATAATTGGTGGTTTCTATAGGCCCCCGAGTTCCGACATATCCTTCTATGAAAGGCTGAATGAATTTTTATTGCCTTATAGAAATCACTCCTGTAACCTAATCCTTGCTGGCGATTTTAATGTACCATGTTGCATGGGACAATGACTTTCCTTATGCACTTTCAAATGATGCTGAGCATATTCTTGATGTTATGCTGTTTCATGACTTGGCGCAACTTGTTCAAGTACCTACTCGCGTCCAAGGTACCAAGCAATCGATCCTAGATCTCTTCCTGGTCAACCACAGGGTACTACAGCGAAATCCCACTATCAAAATTTTTGAGGGCATATCAGATCATAAAATTGTACGCCTAAAAATGCAGCTAAGTTGTGTGCGTAAAGTCGTGAAACGGGAAACCTTCGTGCCTGTGTTTGCTCGTGCAAGTGATGTTGACGTGCTGGATGTATTAGACAGCTCATTCGCACACTTTGTATCTCTCTACGAATCAGATAAGCATTCAGTCAATCATCTGTGGAATTTTTTCAAGAACCTTGTGATAAAGTGTATTGATGACTTCGTGCCACGTAAGCGGAAAATAACACGGTGCACTAACCCCTGGATAACCAAAGAGATAATACGCTTGGGACGAAGACTTAAAAAAGCAAAACAAAAATCGAAACGACGGATCGCAAGGTCCACAAGCGACTCGACTTGCGCACTGAGATTACAGCTTAAAAACTGCATCGCTGACGCAAAGGCTCATTATCAAAACGTACAGCTAAAGAATTTTATTTCTTCGTCCCCGGCGAAATTCTGGAGGTATCTGTCACCCAATAAAAAATCGCCACCTACGCTGGTAATAGACAACAATGCTGTGACTGACAGCTCAGAAATAGCGCACATACTCAATCAATACTTCTGCTCAGTTTTCACTAAGGATAACGGCACAGAACCCGAGTTTCTCTTGTTTAGTGATTTGCCACCGATTGACAATGTACAAATAAAGGAAGAGGGCGTACTTTCCCTCTTGCTCAAGCTAGATGATAAGAAATCCAGTGGGATCGACAACATACCCAATGCCTTCTTGGTGCGCTACGCAGAATGGTGTTCTAAGTATCTGAGCCTAATATTTCGCAAATCTCTTTCTCGAGCAGAACTTCCTCATGACTGGCGTTATGCCAAAATAACCCCCATACCAAAAAAATCAAGCCAGTCCATACCCTCCGCGTACAGACCAATATCGTTGTTATGTGTATGTGTTAAAGTTCTGGAACACATAATATTCAAGCACCTTTCAGTGTTCATCGAAAGCAACAACATAATAGACAGTCGCCAGCATGGTTTCCGACGCGGCTTGTCAACGGTCACGCAGCTGCTTGAAATGGTGCATGACATTGCAGCTGGTTTAGACAAACAAAGCCAAATAGACATACTATTTTTAGATTTTGAAAAAGCGTTTGATCGCGTTTCACACCGAAAGCTACTCATCAAACTAAAATCAATTCTGAAAAACGACACCTTATTAGCATGGATCGAAGCATACTTGAGCTGCAGGCACCAATGCGTCACGGTCGGTGGTATCAACTCGTCGTCCGCGCCGGTTCAGTCCGGCATACCTCAGGGATCCGTCCTCGGACCTCTTTTCTTTTTGGTTTTTATTAATGACATCGTCCGTGATATTCCAGTAAAGATAAGGCTTTTCGCAGATGACTGCGTGCTTTATCAAGTAGTTAATGCTTCCAGAGACCAGGTTCTTTTAAACAACTCCTTAAATAAAATTCAAGATTGGTGCGCAAAATGGCAAATGACTATTAACGCGAAAAAAACAGTGGCGATGACCATAACCCGCAAAAAAGACCCATTAAAGTTCCAGTACAATCTAGGCAATCACTCCTTGTCCTTTGTCTCGCAGTATACGTACCTTGGCCTTGTTATCACATCTGACTTAAGGTGGAACGAACATGTGTCTTATATTGAGAAAAAGGCTTTGAAAAAACTAGGTTACCTAAGACGGGCACTCGCTAAGGCATCCCGCGAAACTAAATTACTCGCATACAAAACGTACGTAATACCAATATTAGAGTATGCATCGGCTGTCTGGGACCCGCACACGCAAGCAAACATAGATAAACTAGAATCAGTACAGCGAAAAGCTGTAAGATTCATATTTAATGCCTACCAACGTGACACATCTCCGTCAGGTCTTCTGGAAAGCGCTAAGCTGGAAACCCTTGAATGGAGACGTTATCGCGAGAGAATGAAGCTATTCTATCTCATATATAATAATAAGCTAGCAATAGAGAAGAGTAATTACATCGAACCAATTTTGCGCCGCGAAACACGCGCCTCCCACCCTAAAAGAGTTGCTGAGCACCTCTGCCATACTAACACATACAGGTACTCTTTCTTTCCCCGCACAATCAGCGAGTGGAACAACTTGCCATCAGAGATTCTTGAAAGCACCGATCTCAACTCGTTTCTCCGTGCGTTACCTGCTCCATATGTATCATAGCTACACCATCATTTATTTACGATCAGATTGATTGCTTGAGGTTCAATGTGTCGCTTCTGTACTTTTGTAGTGTTGCTGATTTTATTTCGACTATAGTTGATATTTGGTGCCACTTCTTTTCACTTTTTGACCCAGTGTGCGCTTCTTCTTCTCTTTTCTCTCTTTTTTTTGATGGCTTTTTTGTACTATTTTCTATGTCACGGTCACGGGATTGTGGACCGTATTTCATGTTTCTTTTTTCTAGCATTGTATCGGCTATCTTTGTATCTTGTATCGGCTATCATTTAGCATTGTATCGGCTATCTTATAACATTGTATCGCCCACCCCTGCCCAAAGTCTGGCACTCAGACTGGCAGTCTTTTTCTAAATAAAATAAAATAAATAAATAAATAAAGGCCAACTCCGGCGATTTTCTGACCATGTCAAAGTAGTGGCATTTTTAGCTTCTAGAGACCCCCCTGTCGCCCGTATGACAGCATAATTGCCCCTAGAATTAGAAAATAATTTTAAATAAGCGAGAAAATGTGAAAACGAAACCGAAAACTCCTCCGAGCAGCCAAGCCGTGCCCCTACGAGTGACGTCACAAGTGTCTAGTGGGAGGGTGCACAAGGCATGCCGGTCGCGACAGCGCGAAGCTCGAAAGCGCTGGAGAGCAGACCCGTATAGCACTGATCCACCGCTCGCGAAATGCATCGTCGCGAGGAAAGTTGTGATAACTAACTTTCCTTAGTTGCTGCGCGTTGCGAGTTGTTTCTGCAGCCAACAACGCAACACCACTTGCCACCCGACAGCACTATACGATCCACACGGCAGCAACTTGTAAAGGCCGGTCCCCACTAGCGGAAAAAACGCGCGCGGCGAGATTCGTGAGAAGCGGCAGCAACGCGCGGCAGATGCTCGAATGGGTCAAGACCCATTCTTTCGAGGCCGCCGCGAAACAAGCACCAATCAGAAGCGAGCCGCGGAGGCGTGCCGACGGTTGGATGGATGGATATTAGGATTCTATTTGCTCCATACTTTTGCGCCACCAATACTCTAAGCGCCTTTTACTTATCTCTATCGCCGACATGTTCAGCTTTCCCGTGT
Organism: Hyalomma asiaticum; assembly: GCA_013339685.2. Classification (NCBI taxonomy): domain Eukaryota; kingdom Metazoa; phylum Arthropoda; class Arachnida; order Ixodida; family Ixodidae; genus Hyalomma; species Hyalomma asiaticum. The sequence goes on from CM023481.1 coordinate 258,727,209, forward strand.
TACTCCTGAAACCCATGGCCTCCTGTAGGGTAGTGTCCACAGCTACACCTGGGTGGACATCTGTACATTCAATCAAAATATGATCTGTCCTTTCCCTAGCTTTTCCACAGCACGTACATGTGTCCCCTCCTTTATTGAATTTCGCTCTGTAACTTCGGGTTCTCAGGCAACCGGACCTTGCTTCAAACAGTAAAGCGCTTCCCTTTGAATTATCGTAAAATTTTTCTCTCTTGATTTCGTCTTTCTCTTTACTGTAGTTGTTCAATGCCGGCTTCTTCTCCATTCCTGCTATCCAATCCGACTTCTCCGCCGCTCCTTTTTTTTTTTCACGGTGGTGCGGATGCGTGGCGCCATCTATCCGTCAAGCGTCGAACCATAACACACAGCCTCTGAGATTTGAAAGTTACATGGCCGTCGTAAAATCTCAGAGGCCATGCCCAGACCTATATACAGTTTTCTTTAAGCCTACCCGTACCGAGACGCCGGACAAGAAGTATCCTCGCAGTAGCAGTTTTTTGACAGCGTGACCAGCAGTAGCGCTAGAAAGACATGCATGGTCGACGAAAGACGAAATCGTCTGATTAGAGCTCACGTTTTCGCGAGACCTTTCGAATGGAACAACACAAGGTCGTTCTTGGCTGCCTCGTCGCCGCTTGCCGCAAAACGCGAGTGGCGACTTGTTGACGCGTGCGTGCCGCGGAAGCGCTCGCCGCGCGCGTTTTTGCCGCTAGTGGGAACCGGCCATAACGCCTGGCTCTAGCGCACAATCGTGCACTTGTCCGCGTTCTCGTCGCTGCCGGGCTGGCGTCGTCTGCACAATCCCGGCATTCTCCGCGTTGGACACTTGTAGCGTCATACCCAATGTGGCCTGTAACTGAAGGGGTGGTAAGGTAGGGCGTTCGAGTCAATTAATTAAATTCATTTGTAAGGAATATGTGCAACTCTCGAGCCTCATTTTCTCAGGGCATGATGTAAGTACGCAGAGTAACGTACCCAGTGAATTTCATCAGCACCCGTTGACATGAAAAAATCGCCGGAGTTGGCCTTTAAGTCTTTGGTAGATTGGGACAACTTACTTGTTGCTAGCTTTGTTGCTTTACCCCCGACTTCTATCGCTGTTTGAAGGATTGTTTTCGTTAAGGTTTTGTTTATTTCTTCCAAATCATCATCGTTTTGGCCTAAGGCCTCGAACTTGTTCCAACTCAAACGTCACCTGAGAGCACCTGAGTGATCAACACGGTGAGGTACTATGGTGGCAGATAATGTCAACAGCCTTGTAATGCTATAGACACACATAGTGTCCAAACTGTTCATTGGACAGCATAGTTAAAGCTGATGAGCTTCTGCCAGAAAAGTTAAAGAGGAATAAATATGTTCATTGACCGCGTCTGTGACTTGTAATTCACTCCGCTTATAACAGACCCATTCAGTGACGACATGAAAGTCTGTTTTAACAGTATTTGTATTCTACATACTCCTTTTAGAATAGGCCAGAATCTTCTTCACTATCAAGGTCTGTTGTAATGAGATTAAATTGTATGCAGACTAAATGTATTGATCAGGTGATGTGAAGAATCTCTTTCAGGAAATTCCAACTTCATAAAATTAGAGAGTGCCAAAGTTCAATATAAAGCCATACTTTACTGTATTGTGGTAAAACAATATATTAAACACAGGTGATGTGTATGCCACGTTCACAAACACTGAGCTGCAGGATGACACTGGAACAGATATAATACCCAACTTTTTCATTTGAATGAGTAAGAAAGAAAAATTGAGGAGCTTGAGCTTTCGTGATGCCCACACGAAGATAATAGACAGTATAACACAAACGTCGAAAAACACGAACAAGAAGAATTATAATGCTGACTGTAAACTTGGTGCTCATTTACAGTCAATTTCATATTTGAATTTAGAAAAAGAAAGAACAATTTGCTTTTCCTAAGCTTTCCTTGGATTCATCATCTGTTAGCTACACGTACTACTGCTATTTCTGGTTTTGATGTTGTCATTGCACAGAAACAAAAATGCATTGGGATAACAGTATCTGAATCGGAAGTGTCATCACATACTTGCAGCCTGGACAGTAAGAGGCATGGTCACGACAGCTACTGCAGCATTAGTCTCAGAGGCAGCCACATCGGAAGTGCAAGTGCTCTCTACTGTCCAAGGAACACCTTTGGATAATGTGGCAGGCTGTGGAACAGCAGCAGAACTGGCTTCCTTAGCAGACCTGTAACAGGAAGAACAGGGCTATAATATGGTATGCTACAATGCCTTCAGGGGGGACAGTGCTCTTAGAGACGAAATTTCATGAAAAGAAAATCTATTTCTTGAAAGTGGTATTTTTGTGACATACAGGCAGTGCTGCAGATGCTGACCAAATTTCTCACATCTCAGACTAATATTTCAGCCACACTAGCACCTATATTTTGGCTAACAAAACGGAAAAAAAAAATGGGCTTTTTTCATGACAAAGTGCTGCTGAGCTACATATGTTGCAGCAGTAGGCATCCAGGTTATATCCCCAATAGCCACAAATCACATGTCAAGTATATTTCACTACTTTGTTTTACACATGATTCAAAATGAGCTTTATTTGTTTTCTTGCTTTTTCTCAGAACATGCTTTCACTCACCCTGCTTGTTTAGTGCAGCAATTTCTCAAGCTCCAGAAGAGTTAAAGCTGTAATTTTTTATTTTTTTTTTTGCTATGTGAAGATTAATGTATGGAGCGTGAAGTGCTGCAAGCAGATTTTTTTTTTCCCTCCCAGTAGCACTTTTATTTACCTTTGTTCTTGTTCATTAGTAGCTATGCTACAATCACTGAAATGCAACAGCCTGCTAAATTTCTAATTGTTGTTTAATTTGAACACTACTTGCAACATTTCAATCCTTGCACATTCTGCTTTCCATTCATACATTATAAATGGCTCTCTGGCCACTATTCTTATATCTATTGTCTCACCAAACAATAGTAATTAACATTTAATTATCTTAATAATTATTTGAGTGATCAAAAAATAATTGTACCTTTAGAATAGGCATAGAAAAATACACATATAGGTGCTTTTACACCGAATTCAATCAGCATATAAACAAGACAGCTCCAGGTACCATGTCCGTCCTTCAATCACCAATTAGGTCTTATAAATAGTAAGCCTTACTCCACACATAAATTCAGCATTACTACAAAAAAAAGCTAAAATAGCTTAGAATATTTCAGAATTTTCTTCTATTTATTGGTAATATTAGTGAATTTGGGCCCATTTATCATGGCAAGGAAGTACCTAGCAGTTTGAAATATAGGGGCAAGAATGTACTGAATGGCAATCACCAGAAGGCCAGTCAGACTTGTCTCAGACTTGTGCTCACTTGTGACACTCAATCCAGAGAAGTGCTCCTATACCTTTACAAAGGAATGTCACAGGAGCCTCCTAAATGTAGTTACAATTATTCAATATACTGCACATGGAACACCTCTGGACAATGTGGCAGGCTGTGGAACAGCAGTTCAATGTGAGTGGGCTTGGCTGATAGTGATACACTACGGTACTTATAGTCAGCGTTATATATGCCATGGTTCTTACTTTACATGAACGAGGGGTTCATGTAAAGAACAATATCCAAGTGCCATAAAGATGGAATTCTTGATAATCATTATAACCAATAACACAGAATGGCAACACTGTAGCAAATAGTTTATTTAAAAAATGGTAGCCCTACTCAAGTTTATTTCAACACAAAAGACATACAAAAGTTAAAGACGTAGTGACTGCTCACTGTTATATCCTATATTCCATATACATATTATTAAAACAGGTGTCATTATAAGTGGATCTGACTTTTTAAAAAAATGCTATGATTTGCAAGCACTGTAATAAAATACGGAGGTAAAGCAAGCTCTCATGCAGCAGAGCTGCGCAAGAATAGTCTCCTGGCCAAGCATCAAGAATGATGTACATGTGACCAAATATCATATCTGGTACAAAGATAACCTTTGTGTCAGCAAACAACTTCCTTCTTCATCGTTCAATTACTGACTCGCTGACATGGTGGTAGCAGTGCCCACACCCAATGTTGACCCCCCAACACTGATTCCTCCACTGAAGCCCCTGGACACACCCAACGACACATGGCTAGTATGGAAGGCATGGAAAAGTGAGTTTTACATGTCTGTTTTACATGTCTAACTTGGCTAACAAAGCAGCCAGAGGAAGTGCAAGCAGCCACATTACTGTAGTAACAGTTGGAGAAGGTAGGAAGGTGTACATTGCTTTCAAGTTTGAAGATGAGGTTAATAATAATGAGAAAAATATAACTGCTGCAGATGAAACATTTCTAGAAACCTGTGACTAACCTCACATTCAATTAATTTCACTTCTTATTAAGGTGTGAGCAAGAAGGTGAATATTACAGTGAATGGTTGACAGATCTCGGATTGTAAGTTAGAAAACTTGGAAGGGTGTTTGTTTGCAATAGAGTTTAGTCTTGCAGCTGAGGAAATCCTTTGTACAAGAACATTCCAAAAAATATGCTGAATTCATGAGCAAAAGCATGAGTAGTTTCATGAGCTCAGTGTAGTGGCAGCATCACTGCAGAGCACGGCTATTCATGCTGTGCAATGTGAGCATGGCCATGCCTTCAGTGCAGTTATCTTGTTTACCAGGGTAACAACTGTCCAGCTGCAAATAAACTATGCAAGTGCAGTGAAGAAGAACAGCGTTACTCAGAGAGGCAGGATGCGCTATTCGCGGAGGAAGAATACAGTGAACTCCCGTTAAAACGAACTTGGTTATAACGAACTCTCGGATATAACAAACAACATAGGTATGTTTGTTTGGTTTCCCGTAGACTCAATGCAAAAGAAATCCTCTTAAGACGAACCCCTTGGCAGGTAACCTTCTGTTAAGAGGAACATTCCCAGTACTGTGGACAGCGGCCCCTAGTTTAATGTAGGGGGACTGGAGGGCTGGGAACCTGCATTCTTTTGTTGTCTCCCCGCCAAGGAGAGTACAATAGAACCAAAGACTAAGTAAGCGATGCCACTTAGGTGCCAGCAATAAAACTCTTAAAGAGTTTTATTGCTGGATGCCCCAAGTGCTAGGGGCACCCTGCCTTCTTGGGCCCTTTGCTGTCTCTCCACCTGGGGTTCTTTTGTTGTCTCCCTACCTCCTGTTCAGAACCTACAGGGAGAGTACAAAGGAACACAAGGCAAAAGAATCCAAGAGGGCTTGCACACAGACTGGGTACTTGAATAAATTTGACCCTCCTCCTACCCCCCCCCCCCCCCCCATTCTTAACTAGTAGAGCAGTGGCAAAGCAGAAGAAAACAAAAAGGGCGGACCAGGGCTCCCACAAAGGGGCGAGAAAAAGGGGGCGGATATAAAGTGAATGCTGCTTTTTATTCACAACAACAAAGTGTACACATTAGACCTTTTACCTTCTGAGGCAAGTGCAGGAAAACTGCCCCGAAGAAAGAGAGGCCTAGTTTCTAGTTTGGGCAGTAGAGGTGTCCTTGCGGACATGAATACGTATGTGAATATCCTCAAAGATGCGTCACAATGCCTAAAACATTGACTGGCAACACAACTGACATGCTCACTGAAGAAGTGCTTGAAGTGCTTTCGAAGAATGCGGGAGGTAGCTTGTGCCTACTTAAGTTCTCTAATGAACAACCTTTCCCAGCAGCATGAAGATACTGGAGGATACTTAAGATCATTAGACGAAATGTTATTTATGGCTGCTTGCCAGTGCTTGAGACAGTTTTCAAGCTGGGTCAAAATATGGTTTCATTTGTAATTTTTTCCCAATTGCAAGTCTACTTGATTGACTTTTTGAAGTGAGATGTTTGGATTAACCTGGGCAAGTGGCTAATCCTTTCTTGGAGGCACTTCTGATTAGATGAACTTCTGATAAGACGAACAAATTTTCATGGTCCCCTCGAGCTCGTCTTAAAGAGAGTCTACTGTACGTTAGTGGAACTCACTGTGCACGCTGGCTTTGCAATTGCCAAGCCTTCAGTTGCAAATGTTTTCTGCTGTTTTCATAAAGGAGGTGGCAAGCGAGTCTAGAACAAACATAGCCCCAGACTAAGTGGTACATGGCATGCGAATAGTAGTGGTGACGAAGGCAGTTGTAAGTTTTCACCGCTCTGGCATAAGCACAATGAGGGTTGGTGCAGATATCTGTAGCACAGATGTCGGGGTATAACCACCAGTCACTAGCAGCCCTCGGAAAGATGGTTTCGGCGATACAGCAAACCCTTCCAGAGAGCGAAGTGGTGCAGTTGATGTATTTCCTGAGGGATGGCTTGTGATGAAAGCTTAAAAAAGCCACCCATGGGTCCTTCCGTTGCTCCAGGATCATGTTGCCAATGGAAAGTGAAGATGCTTTGCAGGTGGGTAAAGCCTTGGACATGGCACGAGATGGTAGTGGTGACCAGGACAAAGAGTCAGCATTGGACTGTTCGATAGAAGACATGGATGTCGTACTCTTGGAGCCGTAATTCCAGATGGATCTTTCAGGGAAGAAAGCCAACACAACTTATGCATGGTGGCCTGTAACTATGCTGAATCGGTAGAGAGAGGGTTGAAATTTCCTTATGGTTCATATAAGCTAAACGTTCTTTCTCTGTAACAGAAGAGTTGGCTTCGGCTTTGTTGAGTGCACGGTTGGCATAGAAAAGGATGTACTTGTCAAATCCAGGCTGACAGTGGGCAAGCACAGCTCCAAGACCAACTCCACTAGCATTCACGTGAATTTTAGTCGCGGCAAGTGGGTCAAAATGTTGTAGTATCGGAGGTGATGCAAGAAGAGGATGGAGTGTGATCAACATATTCTCGCATACTAATGACCATACTGAAAGGTCGTAGCTGTAGTGGAGGAGATCGATAAAAGGTGCTATGATGAGGGCAAAGTTGCGGAGAAAACTATGAAAATAAGAGCAAAGACCACGGAAACTGCAAAGATCCTTCATAATCTGCAATTTAGGAAAGTTGGCAATAGCACAAAGTTTCGTCAGATTTGGAGGAATGCCATTTCGGGAGACCATGTAGCCCAGGATAAAAAGTTGTTGGGAACCAGAGTGACACTTCTCTAAACAGAGCTGTAGGCCTGCGGAGCTGTGGCACATGAGCACCATTCCACGGTATCGAAGATGCATTGGGAAGCCACAGGAAAACATCAATATATCATCCAGGTAGCACAGGCATGTCTGCTATGGCCACGGAGCATATTGTCTATCATAAGATCGAAAATGGCAGGTGCACTACAAAGTCTGAATGGGATAACGCTGAATTCTTACATCAAGAAATGCAGTGGGCCGAATAATTTTGCTCAGGCATGCAAGCCGCCCGCACTGCAACAAGGACAGAAAGACTTGAGGAGGTTGAAAAGCTAGTTGGTTTATCATGGGTAAGGACAGCGCGCTGTGTCGTCTTGTCTTTCTTCGTCTTGTGTAAGCGCTGTCCTTACCCACTTGAGGAGGCATGAACTATGCAAGGTGCATGCTGGGGATAACAAAGATTACATTTTAGAAACTGACAGCTAGCATAATAGCAGCAGACTTGCAATTTGGCTTTGATGGCATTCTTCAGCCGCAAGGCATCTGTGAAGGTCAGAGCCTGTCTATATTTATTGGAAAATCCAGGGGTGCAGAAGGAACTATTTTTTGTTGCTAGACAGAGTAGTATACCTGTTACCTTGAGCAAGTCAGTAGCAGAGTACCTCATGTTTTAGCTGCCACATGCAAAACGTTCAAGCACCACTTCCATATGCAGATGTCTTCTCTGGACTGGGGCGGCTAAAAGGTGTGGTATACATAACAAAGCTCAAGCTTGGAGCTGTGGATGTTGTCACGGCAGCCTTTCAAGAGAAGGTCAAAGAGGAATCGCAGTTCATGGAAGACAAAGGGGTCACAGTGCATGTAACTGAGCCTACTGAGAGGTTAAGTTACATGGTTACGATCACAAAGAAAAACAAAGTTTGTACATTTTTGATCCAACTGTATTAAACAGAGTCCTAACGTATAAAAATTACCCCTTGCCAGACTCTTGAGGATATAGCACAAAGGCTCACTGGAGTGAATTTTTTCGAATCTTGCTGTCACACCAAATTTCAGGCAAAGCTTGCTGAACCGAGTTCATAACTTCGCACAACGAGCACATAACATGGCCGCTGTCACTTCCTTTGCATGCCTTTTGGTATTGCTTCCAACATGGGAATACGCTGCTATGTATCGCATGCTAGAGGGACTGTGTTGCACTTGTCATGGATGACATCCTGCTGTGGAGAAAACTGAAGAAAAGCTTGACCAAAACCTAGAACAACTATTGGCTTGATGTCATGAGCATAATTTCAGGCTCAACTTAAAATAGGTAGCAGCCAGAGGTCTGCTACCTATAGCACATATTCACCACTGAAGGCCTGAAGCTAGACACACAAGTCACCCAAAGAATACTGGAAATGACCCCTCCCAAGAATAGTTGGGAATTGCACACCTTTCTTGGCACAATAAATTTTGTGCAGCACTTAGTACAAAACCTGTTGTAACTTCCACACTTAACAAGGATACCACGTGGGCCTGGAGTGAAAAGCAACAGGAAAGCTTTCACAAGTTGTGTTGGTCTCTACTGACGGCAGTGATTTTTAGCTATTTTGACTCTAAATCAGTAACAATACAGTGGAACCCCGCTGTTACGTTCCTCACTGCAGCGTTTTCCCGGCTGTTACGTTGTTTTTCATCGGTCCCAGCATAGCTCCCATAGAATCCCATGTATTGTGAACTCCACCCTTACATCGCAACTGTGGGCCTGTTCCCGCATGATGCGTTGCAACCTGGCCCGCCGTACCCGCGCGGGCACCGCTATTTTGATTTGACTTTTGACAGTCTTGGTCACGCTTGCAGGCATCACCGCCCGCTGGTGGCTGCCAAGATAGCGCTAGCCCCAGCGCCATCTCGGCAGCCACACGATCGCTCGGCAGCCGAGCGACACTCCCCCCCCCCCTCTTCCGCCTTTGCGTCTTTTCATGCTCGTTAAAGACAGGTGGGGCGTTTCCTCCCCACTTCTATGGCAGGCGTCCCCATAGAGGTGATGTTATCGCCTCCGAGCGACGGATATGGGCCGGGCTCGTTTGATCTCTGCTTCAGCCGTTTTCGTCGCCCCCACTCGCTTGCTTTTATTCTAGCGACCGTACTTTGGGCTCCGTGGGCTTCCGGAGAAAAGAATCGGAAAAAGGAACATCACACTCCCAGCCCCTTTTGCGTATGACTGCGCTCGCCTGCGCAGCAAGGGGCGCGGCCGTCCAAAGTTTTCGTGCGCACGCCGGTGAGCTAGTTCGGCCCGGACGGCGAGCGCAAAATATGCGAGGAATTTTTTTTTTTTTTGTAAAGCTGGCTAAATATTAGGGGTGCGCAAATTATACGAGGGCGCAAATTATGTGGGTAAATATGGTAAACAAGCACTGAAGACGGAACGTGAAAGCGCTATCGAGCGATCGCGGACCCGATGCGACCAGCCGACCAGCGGTACTCGCAATCACAAACCCCGCGTGGGGTGCTGGAACAGGATGCGGTGATATCAGTGACGGAGCGACTTGCCTCCAAAATTTGTGCGTCACGCTTTAACTAAGCCTCAATGATCACAGTTTTGATTGTGATCTCTGAGGCCATACTTTCTCTCATTGGGGCGCCGGGGGCTATAATGGCGGCCCATTCACTGCGCTCAACAACCGCGAACGGAGTCCAATTATCGAATTTAGAGCTAGAAACCGTCCAAAATATCGGCCGTCTTAACACATTAAGTCTACGGGGGCACTGGCGGTACCGCGCGCTGTCCCAATTATCAGACGGCGACCTAGATGGCTCACTCTGCTGAAATAAATTGGTTGAAGTCAAAGCGGCCCTGTTCTCATTCGTTTTCGGAGCTTTCCTCACTCTTGCGTTTTCCTGGCTATTATGTTTTTTTGCCCCGGTGCGCTGAAAAACGTATGAACGGGGTTCCACTGTATTGGTTGACGCGTGAGCTGTGCATAGCTGCCGCTCTTACACAAGATGGCAATTGTGTTTGCTTCTAGATTGCTCACAGATACCCAATGTGCAAAATAAACCTTTGCAACTGAACATGGCTGCACAAAGATTCGTATTTACTTGTTTGGTCAGAACAGGTTAACTGTTCAAACTGGTCGGCAACATTTAGCCTCCATATTTGCCAAACCCCTCCATCAGTGTTCACAACGCTTGCAGTACATGCGCCCAATATTGCTATGTTACCCTAAAAATGTGACTTACAAACATGGAAAACAGTTGCTCCTTGCTGATGCTCTATCAAGATTTTCTAGCACAGAGTGCACGGACAAAAAAATGAATCCTTTTCAAGTAAACTTACTTGACAGTGTTCAAGCTTTAGAGCTGCATATGGGCAACAGTGTGGCAAAGGACAACGGGACCCCGGAAAAACTTCATGAACAAGCACAGACCAAATGGACCTTTATAAAGCAAGAAACTCTTGATCCAGTTCATATGTACTTTTTGCACCAAGTAGACACAGGTGCTGTATGGTTTGCTATTGTGCAGCGATGTGGTATTCATACCTCCATCTCAAAAAGTGGAAATGATGATCCTTCTTCACGCGACACATACAGAGGCTCATGAAATGAAAGTGAAAGCACTAACGGTCATGTTCTGGTCCAATATGTTGGGTGACAATAAGCAGTTTTGCAAAGCATGCAAGGTGTGTCAGAAATACAAGCTGTAGAACAAAGCAATGCCAGTCTTGTGCCATGAAACTCTAAATCTGCCATGGCAAACTGAAAGTGCCAACCTTTTTTACTATGGTACATGGCAGTTTGCCTTGATCTTTAGCTTTCAATTCTGTCTTCGTTGATATACTATGCGAAATGTGCACAACTGCACACATGCTCATGTCACAGAGCTCAGAAGTTTTCTGTTTGATGGTTTACCATGAAACTGTGTAGATAACAGTGTACCATTCAGCAACAAAGAATTCAAGGATTGTCTTTGAGAGCTAGGAGTTATGCATGCTACTCCAAGTCCCAACCATACACATTCGAATGACATGACTGAATTAATGGTGCAAGAAGGCAAAAGGCTTTGAAAGAAATGCTCCTTTAACATGTACAACTATCATACAGCTTTGCTAAAGTGGTGCAGTACATCCAGTGATGATGTGCTGAAGTCTCCTGTGCAGAGGCCAATGGGATGCAAGGGCCTTCTGTTGGTACCAAGAAGTCACTTGAAACCCCAGAAAGTGCCCAACAGCACATTCCACAATGTTTGAGATGTACGTCAGAAGCGGAGCATCTGAGTATTCACTACAACCGCGGGACCAGGCCTTCATGAGGCCAGCTGATGAACTTCACTCAAAGCTTTAGAAAGTGATGACAGTAAGAATTTCACTGCATAAGAGAGCATGTTACAAAATGTAGGACCCCAGAAGACCAGTGCTGCCCCTAAGCCACACCAAGAAGCCAAAGGACCTGTACAAGCATTATGCTGAGGCACAAAGCAATGACAGGAGCCTTGTTGGCATCTGCAAGCTGAGAGTTGTGACAAAGGGACACTAAAAACGAATATTATGCCGACAAAGTGGCAGAGAGCTGGAAGCCTCATTAAAGGGGTTGAGACATCAAATTTGCGGCCTGTGAATTCTTTGTTTTAAACATTCCTTAATGCTAGAGGAAGCATGACGTGCACATTATGATTCCCATAATCTGAGTAAATAACTTAATATCCCATTATTTATGTGAACTTGTGGTTTTCGTTTGTGGGCACTAAGTTGAAGAGTGATGCTACCGTCTAGGGATGCAAATACTGCTAGGTTGTCTGCTCTCCCACACACGTCCTGCATCTGCGCCAGCGCACAATAGTGTGTGTAAGGGTCCCCACACTCAGGGTGCTGCATTCTCGCCTCCTTTTGTGTTCTCCCTGCATCCTTCCATTAGCAAACACCCGCAGAAAAATACGAAACAGCATCTGTCTACGGTTACTAGCTACGTCAGTTCACCGCCCATTGTACGTCACTGTAATGTGGTATTTCGTCACTTAAGCTTTCGTTTTGCTTAGACCACAGTGACGTGGGTGTGAGTCACACTAGTGATGGGCTTCGATCATGAGAATGAGCATTTAGGCACTTTTTGGAAGCAATTTCAAATATGTTTTAAACATTTGTTACGACCAACACTTTGTGGTGAATGTCCCTGCATAGAGAAGAAACCTACAGCAGGCTTTTTATAGCCTTAAAATTTGGTGTCTCAACCCCTTTAAGAGCAAAAAGCATAGGAAAAGTGTGCACAAGTTGTTAGTCTATCATAGTGGGGGCCCATAACACAACAAATAAATATGAAAAATAAAACAACAGAAAGAAAGAAAATTGTGGGCAGCTTGCACAAGGGGTGCAAGGCTAGGTCATAGCAGAGCTGGTGGCCTTCCCCTCCTCCTTTCCCCAACCTCACCTTCACTTTCGTTTCCCACGTCCTTGCTATACCGTACTATACATGGTTATGCTATGCTTTATCCTCTCTCCTCCTCATTTCCCTTTTCCTCACTCTCACACCACTCCTCTTCGCCTCCCTTTCCCACTCCCTTGTTATACTATACTGCAGCACTGGTGGCGATACCCTCCTCCTTTCCCTCCTGCTCACCTTCACTTCCCTTCTGTACCTCCTTGTCGTAACACAATACATACAGGGGTATGCTATGTTTACCCTCTCCCATCCTCATCTCCTTCTTGCTCACCATAATATCACTCCCCAATCACACTTTTATTTCCCACCTCCTTGATATACTATATACTGAAGAGGGCTATACTACGCTTTACTTTCTGCCCTCCTTGTTTCCGTCCTCGTCAGCCTCACTTCCCTTTCTCACATGCTCGCTGTACCATAATGTACCATGGATATGCTACTCACCATCTCGCCGGCGAAAACTGAGGCACTTGTTGTTCACCCCCGAGCCGCCCCGTGCCGCATCATGCCGTGCCTTCAGCTCCACGGTGCGCCCATCTCCTGCCGGAACTGCGTGCGGTACCTCGGGCTGACGATTGACAATCGTTTGCGGTGGTACCCTGAGGTGCGGTGCATTCGTCAGGACACTCGCCGCGTGGAATTCTGTGCGCAGGTTGCTAGCATGTGGGAATGGTTGCCCCCCCTCATTTGTCTGTGCAATTTATGAGGCAATAGCACTATCCCTCGTGTTTTATGCCCTCCCACTGTGTGGTGTGTCCGCGATACAGTGGCTCCAGATCGACTGTGACCACCACGGAGTCCTCCGCATGTGCCACGGGATGCCTCATACTTCTCATGTTGTGGACACCTTGGCGGAAGCTCGTGCATGGCCTCCATCTTTCACGGCCGACATGCGAGCCCTGTGTCACTTGGAGTGTATACATAGTGCACCTGGCGCTGGCCCCTCTTCGAGTACCTGCACAGTGTTCCCGAGTCACATGTGAGGCACATCATGGACATCTATGAAGGAATTGCGTGCGATGACACCATGTCTTGTGTGCATTGGCCTGCCCCTCACAGTGACCTTCACCTGCGCGTGTGTGTGACTCTCCTGGAAGTCCGTGCGAAGCGGCACATGCCTCGTGGTGTGGTTGCACAGGATGCGGCATCGAGAATGCACGATGACCTTGCCGGACAGACACACCTGTTCACGGATGGCTCGGTGTTGGCAGACCGATTGGCTGCTGCTGCCTGCACCGCGCCTGGACTCGGTGCGTCCAAACAGTGCCGACTCGTGCACTGTGCCTCATCGACGACAGCCAACCTCGCCAGGCTCCAACTGGCCGTGGACCTCCTTCAGGAAACGCCGGCCGTCACAATTGCAGCCATTTTTTGTGACTCGAAGCCGGCCCAGTGCCTAATCGCGAAGGAGGAACGCGGCCCGCCGCTCGCCCAACGTGTTGCCCGCAGCCTTCTATCTCTGCAGGAGAGCGGACTCGATGTGGTCCTTCAGTAGCTCCCTGCCCACGTAGGAATCGCGGGCAATGAGGCAGCAGATGACCTCGCCAAGCATGCCCACGGCGCGGACACCCCGATGAGTGATTGCGTGAGATCTTACGATTCCGTGAGGATAAACTTCCGCAGAGAGCTCGCGCGCGCTCATCCCGACACCTGTGTTGTTGACAGCAGCGAGCCACGCCCACTCCCGGCGACTGGATCCTCCTGGCAAGAGCACACTCTCCTCCTCGCCATGTGCACCGGCGGTGTTTGGCTGGCGGAGTGCCGCCATCGACTCCGCGGTTTCTCCTCTCCTGCGTGCCGTGACTGTGGAGAGGATGAAACCCTCTCCCACCTCTTGTGTGAGTGCGCGGCCTTCGACAGAGAGCGCGATCAGCTGCACGCTTGCTACTGCAAACTCAGGCTGCCCTGTGCGACGGAGCAAGACGTGCTGTTTCCTTCGGGCTGCTCCGAATGTCGACACTCCGCTCTCGCCGCAGTCCTCACCTTCATCAAGGACTCCGGGCTAACCGGGCGGTTTTAACCCCACTCGACAACTCGCTCCCTGCTGACTTTGACTCGGCTGGACGTGTGTGTGTGTGTGTGTGTGTGTGCGTGCTTCGAACTTCGTTCTTCCTTCCTATCTATCATACACCCTTCCCCTTGAGTGTAGCGGTTGAGGTGCACTCTCCTCCCCCTTTCCATCTTTCCGTGTTTTCAAGAATCTCTCCTACATAGATATGCTTTGCTATTGACCACATATAGGGGCTTTTTCCCAAAGCAGAGTCAGCCTCTTGTGGCTCTTTGGTGGAACATCTGCCTGCCATGTAGACGGCCTGGGTTCAATTCCCACTCGAACCCAGATAGCATTCTTGCAATGTTAGTACAAAGGACTCAAACGAATCGTATGTTGCGGCTAAAGTGTTCTGCTCTGGATGTGTGAAATGCTAACTAGGTGTGAAGAATTGTTCCAGTTTAACCAGAGAGGACATTGAGGCTTTGTTTCCGTACCCCTCTGGCACATACCCGATTTGCTGAGTTTTCTGTGGATGAGAGACATTTTACATCAAGCTAGAACAGCCTCACTGTTAAAAAAGATTAACGCAGACATTACCCTATTTGAACACAAAACCTCTTAAGAGAGAAGCCCAAGAATGTAAACCTTGCGCTATGAATAGATAGATTGACAGGTTGAATAGAATACCCATATATGAGACGTTTCCATTCAACCTAGCACATTAAGACTCTTGTGGCGTATTCGTTTCACTGTGAACACCTAAGCACCACCAGCCCAACACCACGTTTGCGGTTGCGTTTTGTAGTGTAAATATCCAAGAAATGCTCCACCAGTTGATAATGTGCCCAATAAATGCCATGCTATAAAAATTTAACACTATGCTTAAATATTTCAGGTTATTTCACCAATGAAAAAATTTCAATTTTTGCTTGAGTAGTACTAAGTACTACTCTGGTACAATGCACAATCGCTCAGGCATTACCTCAAATTATTTCGCCCTTGAGCTGCAGCAGCATGAAGTTCCAATGTCCTCTCAGTTGGTTCTTTGCTGCGATCCTGTTGGCAAAGCTGTGAACTGTGTGGCTGGTTGTGCTGAACATCCTGAAATAATATTGCCCAAGCTAGTAAGAGAATTCTGGTTCTGAACATGGATCTTAGCAGCAAATATATGAATTGAGAAGAGGGCCTTGATGTGAAACAAATTTTTCAAATAGGAAAAGCAGTGCGGGTGATTGTTCTTTTTTTTTTTTTTCATAGTTAAAATTTGCTCATGAGCACTTTAGTGGAAATCGAGTGATAATGCCCTGTAAATATTATAAGAACATCGAACAATTGTGCCTTGCCTGCTACGTATCTGGCATGAGCTTGTTGAAAAATTGCTGCCAGTGTGAAGTAGGGATACTGGTACATAAAAAAAAAAATGATCCCACATTTTATCACGGAAACTTATTCCAAATCTCACAAATAAATGGGATTCCCCTTTTTCTTTATTAAGAACAACAAAAGCACTGCGACAGTTGGATAAAAATATTTATTTTGTGCATACCCTATTCTTCTCGTTACTGCCTGTGCAATTCACATGGTCATAATCTGATGTCATGATGCTGTACTTTCAACAGTTCGTAGGGGGAGGACATGGCCTGGTGCAGAAAAGGGACTATTGTCCTTGTGAAATGCCATCTTACTTTCTACACATGCATAACATAATAGTGTGCTACGTCTTTAACCCACACAGCCCTATTCACCAGGAACATCGACCACTGGCAAGGCAGTGCATCAGACCGTGTACTGAAATTATGATGCCGATGAAATAATGCTTGCAAGCATGATATTGCTTTTTAATAATATTTCTAATTAAGTGTAAAAAATGGCATAAAATGAAAAGTGACGGTGTGGTCACCCCTTGCATGCTGCAGGCTTCTGTATGGATGTAACTGCAATTTGACAAAAATAATTTTATTTAGCACCAAGGAAGTATCTAAATGTAGACATCTTAGTGTTACTGCTACATCCTTCAGTTATTTGTGATGTCAATATCCGTAACAAAGTGCATGAGATGGCATATACTTCAGCATGTTGGCAACTCATATGAAATTCTACGCTGCACAAAAAGAACAAGGATCAACAGCACTGATGCTGCGCCTGCACTGAGCACAGTGGTAGTGCTATCGTTTCATCCATGTTGAACTTGTAAGTTCCTGTTCCTTAGTGCACTAAAGAAGTTAATACAGTATGAGAGCTTCTAAACAGAAAAACTATGATTAAAGCATTTTCCACCATTTCTAATTTGAATGCTGTAGGGCATGGACATTACTCTAAATAAGCTTTAAGTTTGCTAGAAAGGGACCTTTATTAAATCAGCTATCATTCTCCTATAAAGAAAAATGTCTGTCCCCATGCTTCAAGGTTGTTAATTTGGCCTCAGTCTATGATTTATTGGCCTTCTTGCTGGCTTTGATGGTAGGAAGACTGCACTACAGAAGCATTATTCCCGAGTTTAAACCTTTCATTTATTCTTCATAAATCCATATATAACTCCATGTCACAGGAAGATGGATATCTTTCTCTACCATAAACCTTTCATCACCTTAATTTTGTAAAACTGATTTATAGCAAATAACAAAACTTTTTGCAACAAAATGTCCAAATAGACATTCAGTTTCAGTGGCAACTTATATATAGACCCAATTGCATTAGCTCCAGAAAATAAGCATATGACAACTAGTATGATGAATATTATCACATCAAAAACAATAGTACATGCTAGCTCCATTTGACCTTGTTTGCATGCAATAACAGACTGCAAAACACACATAGGGAATTGTTCAATGATGCCCCAAGGAACAGAAGCAATGCAATCTCACCAGATGGGAGTGGAACTGGCCCATGTTTGTTGCTACATTGCTTGATGAGCTGTGTTGGGAGGTCAAAACAAGTTCTGCATTTTGGGATCCTTCTTCCTGTTGCTTGTGAGCCAGAAAACTCTCAATGTTCGAGAAGGTGGCATGGCACTTGCCACATATGTGGACATCACCAGTCTCTCCTGACATGAATGGCATTTTGAGAAGCCCTACTCCTGCAAGCATAATGATCAAGTCAAAACAAAGAAAAAATATATATACAGTTCTAAAATTTTTCACTTCATGCACCTAAGCTTTCCCAAATCTAAATATGCGGTACTACAGACAAGTATAAAGGTGCTGCATTAAAGGTGAACAGAACATGACGTGTAAATGTGGGTAGGTTTCTCATAAGGTCTGTAAAGCATGACATCATTATCATATTGTCATTAACAATGCCAAGGAGCATGCATGCATTAGCTAGATGTTAAAATAGCAAGTCAAGTTTACTACTTTCTTAGTAACAAAACAACATACACCTAAATACTATACAGGAGGAGATCCGATAGTCTAGGGACCCCCTATCAAATACTACATTACATTCAAAAGTAGGTTGGTTAAACAGAGCAGCAATATAACAAGAAAAAGTTATGTTATAAAAGAACTACATAATTTACACAAATAAAGGTAATGAAAAAGAACTAATGCCATGACCAATATTTTTCAATAGAAACCTAGTAGTTTAACAAGTAATAAAGTAATTCCTTCTTAAATAAACCAAATGATGAATTGTATAAGATGTTAATGAATTTAGAATACATAATAAGGTAAATGAATATGATCAAGACAGTTCAGACTGTAACAACCAATGCGAAGTCAATCAGCATAGAAATTTCAGCATTTTGGCATGTCATTTCAGAGATTTCTTTAGTGTAGTGCTGGTAGTTAGTGAAGGCACAGCATGTGTATCTTATTTCATGTGTCCTTATGTTTTCAAACAACAGCAGAAGTTCAAGCGAAGATGGAGGCTAGAAGTGATGAACAGATTGTTAAAAGTGATAATAAACAGAGAATGTTTCTGTTTCCCTCTTTTTTTCTACCCTTCTCAATGATCTGTTCAACACTTGCATTGGTAGTGCTACACAAAAGAAAACACAAAGGCCCCTCATCAGATCTGGCCATTTTGAGCAGACAAGCACAGTGCATACACTGCACGCTCATGTCTGCCAAGAGTAACATAGCTAAGCCACCGTGGAAAGCTCTCAAATTTCAAACTAAATGCTCCTTGTTCTCCTCCTCGCGGGCACCCTGCTACAAGACTGAGGGATGGCGCTCCACACCGAGTGCATCGGTATGTGGTGCCATACAGAGATTTTGAGCACACAGCAACTTGCCCGAACCAATCACGAGGTGCAGTTTCAAGAGGCTACCTCCTTGGAAGGGACGAGCTGTTGCAGGCCCAACAGCGTGCTCATCGCGCCACGGCATCAGCACATGGCAAGGGTGTCGTATTAGCAGCGACTCTAAGGTCCCAAAATTATGGTGTTGTGCCACTTTAAAGATTTTAATTTCTGCTAATAAATAACCGATTTGGAAATGTTTCATGGCAGAATGCTTCTTCATCATCAGCCCATCTTATGTCCACTGCAGGACGAAGGCCTCTCCCAATCCTCGCCATCCTTGCCTGTCCTGCGCGAGCTGATTCCATTTGGTGCCTGCGAATTTCTTGATTTCGTCCCCCCATCTTACTCTCTGCCGCCGCGCTTATCCTCTCTTGGTATCCATTCCGTCGTTCTAACTGTCCATCTGTTATCTAGCCTTCTCATCACGTGGCCTGCCCATGTCCATTTTTTCTTCTTAATATCGTTCACTATGTCGGCGACCCCCGTTTGTTCTCTGACCCACTCGGCTGTCTTCCTATCCCTTAGTGTAACGCAAATCATTTTTCGTTCGATCGCCCGCTGCGCGGTTCTTAACTTCCTCTCTAGCTTCTTTGTAATTCTCCAGGTTTCTGATCCGTAAGTCAGTACTGGCAGGATGCAGTAGTTATATAGTTTCCGCTTGAGTGATAGTGGTAGGTTTCCGTTCATGAGTTGTGAATGTCTCCCATATGCGCGCCATCCCATGTTTATTCTACGGTGGATTTCTTTTATATGGGTGGGTTCTCCAGCAAGTAGCTGTCCTAGGTACAGATATTCTTCTACGACTTCTAATGTATGGGTTTCGACCTTGAATAGACGTTTTTTCACCGTGCCACTTAGCATTATCTTTGTTTTCTACATGTTCATCCTTAATCCTACCTTAGCGCTTTCTCGGCTTAAGTCTTCAATCATCTTTTGCAATTCGTCGCCATCATTGCTAAAGAGTACTATGTCGTCTGCAAATCGCAGGTTACTCAGATATTCGCCGTTAATCCTGAGCCCTGTCCCTTCCCAGTCTAAACTTTTGAAGATTTCTTCCAAACATGCAGTAAATAGCATTGTAGAAATTGTATCTCCCTGTCTGACACCTTTCTGTATTGGGATTTTTCTGCTTTTCTTAATGCTTCTTAAAGGGTGCTTAACAACTTCTTATGTATAACCAAAATTTGCCATGTGGCCTGGTGAGGGGCCCTTTAAGAATGCACTGCAGACTTGACTCGGTTTAATTCCTTTTTGGCATGAAAGCATATCCCTTATTTATGCACACAGGAATGCAAGAAATCAAAAACCATATATACAAAACTGGTTTTAATAAATTGATAAACAATCTTTTATCTTGACATAATCGACTTAAGGAATGGCACACATATGCAATACAATATGAATGTTATATCTACATTAAGCCAGCCATGCCTTCTTGTTTTTGCTACCATGTTGCTGTTAATTCATCAATGGATGGTAACCAATCATAATGGCAACAAGATAATCATCTCAACCTTTAAAAGAAAAAAAAATGATTTGATGCTGCAGTGCACTGAAGGTAAATCAACAACAGGAGTATTACTAATACACCGAAACTTTTTTCTTAGGATCACAAGAAAGGTGCTACCACGACAGTAGAAAGGGACAGGTGGCCAAATGGCACCACTTCACCAATACGCCACACGTTACACGACAGCTATCACGTTGTTGCCGCTCTGCATGAAGTGGAAGAAAAAGTACACTCGGCTCATTTTTGTTTTACTTGAAAGTGCACAGCCAGCAGGCATCGCGAGCATTAAAACTGCATTTTTATTTCTCTTGCTTTTGAGAAAGTATTGTGCTGCCATACACTAACTACAGAGGTTTTCAATAACACTAAACAGTTAGCATTGCTTAAAACAGACTTGTCTCATGTATTTATGTGTGCAGCATGACTTTAGATGTATCATTTATTCCTTGCTTATTTGACTGTTTCATTTCAATGTTGTGTTGGATACAGGGTGGTTGTAAGAACTAGCATGACTTTACATGTATCATGTATTTCTTGCTTATTTGACTGTTTCATTTCAATGTTGTGTTGGATACAGGGTGGTTGTAAGAACTATATGGTGACTAATGTGGCACTGCCAAATGAATCATGTTTGAAACGAATACCTTTTGATATACTCATGAACAAGTCCCCCTTGTTATTCTTCTGTACTACAATAGTTATATAACCTTTTTTAAAAAAAGCACATACAACTGTGCAAGAACTAATTACTGTCTTTCCAAAGCTACTGTTGGTGTCTGTGTGTGTATATATATATACACCAGGTGCTTTGGAAAATTTGTTAATAAACTTTATAATTACAGAAAAGTGGATATTTGTGCCCTTTTTATGGAAGTGCTTTCTTCATGATGTCATGCACTGCTAAATGGGTAGGAGCAATATTTTGAACAGTAAATAACAAAATTATACTAATTAACTTTTACACTAAAACAGCTAGGTGCTCAAACTAAATTGATGAATGGAAGTCATTTACACATGGAATCCATATCTAATGTAATATTAGCAAAAGGGCGACGGTGGTAATTTCTACAGATCGCTGAAATCCGGCTAATTGTGCCCTTGAAATCGAAACTGAATGGCGAAAGAGTGCAGTTGTCAAGTGGCCTGAGTGAAATAATTGTTACTCTCACACTGCCGAGCGACAATGATCAAGCGTCCTTATTAAGGGCTATCTTTCGTTTCGTTGCTGTGTCCATTGCGCTTGCCGGAATAGGCCGGAACATATGTTCATAGTTGCAAATCAATGCAAGGAGAACTCGCAATCTGTATCCAAGGCAAAGTCCACTGTGTCTGCTGTGTCTAAAACAGCCAGCGTGGCTTCGTTTACACTGTATTTCACACCATTTTTGTTCTTTATTGCTTCATAACTGCGAATAAAATTGTGTTGTTCATTTATTTTGCTGCTTTTTCTTCCGTTCTTAAGAAGCTCCCAAATCATTAAACAATTGATGACCAGGCAACAGAGGCATTCAGTTACAGTGAGGCAGTTATAAATTAACTCTGTCCATAAGCCCAATCCTGCCCATGTTGACGTGAAAACAAGAATTTTTTTCAAGCTTGCAGAAAATATGCGTGTCCCCTACGATAACTGTGTCAATCTTCGGGGTTACTGGCACCATTCAAAAAATTTAGAGCTCGACAGCAAGGCCAGCAGGCACAAAAACACAATGCTTTAAAGCCACAAAAAATGCGATCATAACCAATCTTTTACAGCACGACGAAAGCTTGCGATGCGTCTTCGCGCCCATAAACCTTTTCAGTCAGCTGACTACTACAATTTGTATAGGAGGCGCTGCCACTGCTGTAGAAGCTCGAGACCATTGCCTCCTTTACTAGTAAAGGAGGCAATGTCGAGACACTCGAGAGGTGCAGCGACGCACTTGCGGCGCTTGTTTCGCCTGCACTGCACTGCACTGCAGCCACCGATTATAAAAAAAACAGCATTCCCTGAAGGTTATTAGTGAAAATAGAGCCCGTGTGGACAAAACAGCACGACTAAAAACCGCGACGATGACTTCAATAGTAGTCACGTTGCGCTCATGTAAACCAAGTTATTTGACGTGACAATCACGCTTCAGCACAGCGCTCAACGTTTTCAGAGTAAAACGATGGCACAACTTCAATGGTTTGATGATCCCGCTGCTTCATGACTGCACAGTGCTCGTACGTCTCAGTGAACGTGACAAGACTCGCTTTCTGACGCGGACAACGCAACATAAGACACATGTTCGCCTGCGTACTTCATCTGCAGAAGCGACGCGCTGTTGTAAAGGTATATCTCCACATGGCTCCACAATCAGCCTCAATCAGGCTAAAAGTCAAAGTGAAGGCGCTGACACATACCACACCATAACCACACAGTCACAGAAAACGCGCGGCGACAAGCGCGTGGACAAGTCTCAGAGGTAACTCCACAAAATCATGCCTACAACTAACTTGACTTGCAGAACACTGCACTACAAGTGCGTGCCGTCCGTAACTACCACTAGTGCTACTACAAGCCAGGAACCCAGGAGGCTGTGCCAGCAGGCTAAAGTCCCAGGGGCTTTACACCGGGCCAGGCCACAGGCCATGCGTCCATGCGCCATGCCACGACGTGAAAATTAGTACAGTGACCGTCGAAACAACACAAGCGTTCGTTCGTAAAGTGAGCGAAAGGCGGAAGCGCTGCGCAAAGGGAACGGGAGTAACGGGAGATCCGTGGTGCCTCGTCTGTTCAGCAATGACATCGATGCCAAGGTGTCAATTGTCAAATGTAAGTATGACAAATATGGCGCTATGATCTGAGTGCCCTCACGTAGTCGTGAAGGTATGAAGCCTTCGCATTCAGCAGTTGCCACTGTGTTCTCGTATCAGCCCCGTCCGACGTTGCATCCGTTCTAACAGCTGTCGGAAGTTAATGAAAACAGCTAAACATGGTTTCTGACCAGATACCCGTAGACTACTGGTGGAATGCACGCACATGTATGCACACCTGATTACTGCTGTTAGCACGCTGCTTATTAATCATTAAAGGAAAACGGTCGGTTCGTGTAACGGGAAATTTTCCACGTAATCAAGTCATGGTACTGTTTGTCACGATTTCGTTTCTTTAAGACAAACGTTATCGAGACAAACATGTGTAATGATTGGCGGCACGATGGTTTCTTGCGCAACCTAATGTCTTGCTACCGCCGACTGCCAGCTTAATTGGAGTCGCCACTACAGCGCTTAGTCATCCTGTAGATGACACTCCTACGGTTTCTCAGAGGACAGCATACGGTGCATGAATCGCCGAGCCGCGTATTGAAAAACTGCAAGCACTCAAGTCTGTGTCCGTTTATTTGCTTCATTGTACTGGCAAAGGTGTGCCTCATGCATATCTGAGTTTGGGCTTATGACGTTACAGTGCATGTTCATTGTCGAGATACATGCGAACCTGTCACTCGCGGGTTGCATTTTTGTTTCTCTGGCTCTCTGGTATTTGTACCCCCAATGCATCAAAGGACAGAACAACTAGGCACTTGAAGCCCACACACACAACAGATGATATAAGAGATATGTGCATATATATGTATATATGAAACCAAGCGCTCTTGGTCATGTTTATAGCCTGTTGTATGGTCTGTCACCACAGGGAGGTCGCATGCATGCTTGGCGTCATAATGAAATTTCTGAAATATTGTGAACAAAGGCATACAAATGCTAAAAAATGTTTTATGGCAAATTGTACATTTTCCTATATAGTCATCCGATTGAATGGTTGAAAATTCTACAAACCTTCCTAATATCCAACAATGGTGTGGTAAGGAAAAAAAAAAACGCCAAAGTAGGATAAGAGTTCATTGCAGTTGGTCACAACAACAGAGGTTGTTTTGGAAAGAATTGCTTTCAACCTGGAGAAATGAAGAGCGAAATTAGTTTCTAAGGAACAGGTCAACCTTGATGTACTAGTCAAGGTGAACTCAAATGAATTGTGGATTGCCATTACAAACAAATGCAAGGCTTTAGAACAAAATGACAATGGTGGCAACATAGAAGGAATGAAGGCAACCATAAGTAGTCTTGTTTCTGAAATGGCAATTGAAGTTGGAGGTAAGGCACCAAAGAAGCAACAAGCTCTCCCAAGCCTTAACAAGCTCTCCCAAGACTTAAAGGGGTCGTGAAACGTTTTCTGAACATTTTGTACTAAGTGCGTATTCGGGATCCTGACCCTCCATTCAACAATATGCATTGTTCCGTTGCACCGTGTGCGTTGATTTAGAGCGATAAAAAACGCGGTTTCGGTTTCACTGCGCGCGTTCCCCTCAACTCTGCAGATGACGTCATCTTAGTAGCCGTCGTACCTCCGAGGTTGGCGCGCCCTCGGAGGCCATGGGAAAACAAACCGTGCTGCCGCTTTTCTTCCGAATGGTGGCACCGCACGGTTCCCAAGTATTTTCTTCCTTTCTAGCTTTCAAGTAAATCTATTCCTTTAGAGCAAACGCGAGTTCACTGTGCCTTTGAACTTAAAAATATCTTAACTCAACGTCACCAAATAGTACCACGCCGGCCGGTAGTGTCGCATAGTCGTTTCGGGAGCGCAAGAAAGCTGAGATTTAAAACGAGCGTTGTTAAATGTGCACTGAATATTTCGCCGAAATATTTCGGAATCGGCTTGTCGAATGCGTATTGAAGCAGTGTAGATTACAAACCGGCATCTCCAAATTCTTTTCACGACCCCTTTAATAAAGAAGTGGCAGGAGATGAAATGTACTACCTCGAAAGATAGAATATGCTGAATTTCCAAAGCTCATCAACAAAAGGAATCTCAGCATGCAGAATCAGAATGTCAAAGAGATAAAAGGAGAAATCAGCATTGAATTGGATAAAAGGAAACTGTATAGAAAGGACCATACTGCAGTCAGTAAAAGATGAGCAGGGCATTGTTAACAGTTTCAGTGACATAGTGGAGGTGGCCGAAGACATATTCTAGTCTATATAATGTGTAGATCGATTGGCCAGTCTTAAGAAAAATCGAGGTTGAACGAGACACTGAAATCCCTGATATAACTGTGAGGTTAAAAGGGACCTACAAGGCATGTCCCACAGAAAACTAGCTGTACAAGACGTAACATTGGGCTTTATGAAATAAGGAAGGTATTTTATATTTAAGAAGCTTGCAACTATGTACACCAAACACGCTGACCTAGAAATGTACTATTGAGCTGGAGAAGCACCAAGTGCCACATTTTGCCAGACCAACTAATATGTGCTGAAGACATCTGAATTAAATTGCCTCCTTTGCCAGCAACCCTCATCATGCATCATTCTGGACTGCTGTCATGAACTTCTAACCCTGCTCCTCTGTAATGCCGCACTTGCATTGGGAAAATTTAAATGGATAATGAAATATAATATTACAATGCTGTGAATGAGAGAAGGTATATTAATATGCAAAAAGGGAGACATATAGGACTTGGAAGAATTATTGACCAATCAGCTTACTTTCAGCATACCAGAAAATATTGGTAGTCATTTTTAAATAGGATAAGCGAAACACTTGACTTTTACCAGGCTGATTTCTCAACAATGTCCTCCACTGTATGCTAGTTGCAAGCCATGAGATCGTCGTCGGCAGTGACAGAATTGTTCTGGATGCAGGTAGTAGCATCGTGCTCGGCGCAATATTCGATTTAAAATGCTGACTCTTGCGTATGGTCTTAGGTGGTTTCCCACATCTGCCTTTCACAAAACGGCTGGTAATCATAGTCACTGAGACACGATCTCAACTAGCTGGTCGATGCCACGGAAGATCCTTTTGTAGAGACATCTCAATTCTTGCACTGCATGACGTCGGAACATAAGCATTGAATGGGTACGTTCAGTAGAAGAAGGTATAAATTACCTTCCAGTCAAGGAGACAAAAGAAAAGCGGGTACAACTCGTGCTGCCTGTGGACTGAGTGATATCAAACACTGAAGAGAAGTTGCAACGTGTGCAAATGTATTTTATCGGAATGGTCGTTTTCTTTACAAAACGGTTGCCATTCACCCAAGATGCCTCATCATTACTATTTATTGAAGTTTGGACAGGAAAAAGGTGTGTTACTGTATGTATATGCCTTGGAAAAGATAAATCCCTTTGCGCACTAGCGACCACCCTCTGCAAAGATGTTTGAAATTTGGTAACTTCATTCCAATAAAAACGACGCAACATGTTTTTTTATAATGTCATTCTGCATACTTCAGACAACAATCTGGGACCTTCGAACGAGGTTAAGATGGGTGTCTTTAACAAGGTTAAGACGGGTGTTTTTTTTTATTTGAAATTTTTTAATTGACGAATTGTTTTGCCTATTTGAGGATTGGCACACGAATATTTGTAACTGTAAACTGTAACTAGAAGAAAAGAAATGTGGTGACATATTCCTCACACAAAGGCCTATCAATGCTTTTATTGGGAACAAGCTATGATGTTCACAGTAGCAGTAATAGTGTCCCGAATCTGACCGAATTTCCAAAACGCGGTGTTTTTCGAGAATTTTTAAAAATACATACATTGCTCAGAATTACATAAAATGATACGAGCTAGTTCCCCTTTACCTCTGTTTATGCAGCAAGGAAATATATTTGTAATACTTAGCATGCATTGGGCTGTTACCATGGTCAGAAATTCACAAAAACGTTGACCTCATATATGGCTGTCATCGCCTGGCAACACTTGTTGATTTTTTTTGTGTTCAAAAAATTTTTGTTTGGAAACAAATTGCAATTTCATGCTATTTAGTGACATGGGCTTAATATAAAGGATTATGAGAAAAGTCAGAAACATCAAATATTTAGCTCGTTTTCATGTTTCATGGAATCAACCGGCTGCGATGAGTTGAGATGGCCTCACCGACTATGATCACCAACTTAGTGCATGGTTGTCGAAAGTTTGCTGTTGTAATGGCATAGGTAGAGTGTACTAGAATGCTAGCGTAGGCGCTTGGAAGCCAGCATTAATTAAAATAATAAGCCGACCATTCTCTGCACATAGTGATGCTAAACCTGGTTCCTAGGCGAGGTTGCGTCGTTCTTGTTTTGGATACTTGTCCACTTTGTGCAGGATGTCTAATCTTTCCTTGAAAAGGAGAGGCTTTCGCTTTCACTACATGTTGGTGCATATTAAACTCCTTGGACTAGCTAGCCCCATACAAGCGCGTGGCCTACACATGCTTTTGCAATCTTCCTGCCTTCCTGCTCATGCACATCGAGCATTGTCCAATCTGCTTGGCTGGTAGAACAGTGCGTAGCTAGATGCTTGGCAACTATAGATCCCTCCCATAGCCTGCTGTGCCAGCTCGTCCGTGCTGGTCACTCTGCTGGTTCGGAGGCACTGGCTGCTTGGCTGTCGCAGCCACTGGCATGCACGTGTTTGTGTGATCTGCAACGGCGGGGGATCGCATTCAGAACAACTGATGTTGGCTGCATCATAAGCTGTAGAGAGCTTTAGTATTGCATAAAATGCTTATGTTAATGTTAGCATGCATCTCAATTTCAATACTAAGACAAGGTGCACTGCATGGCACAAGCTAATTTTCTTTAGTACAGCTGAAAGGAGTTGTTGAGGCCCGTGTGCTGTGCGATGTCAGTGCACGTTAAAGAACCCCAGGTGGTCGAAATTTCCGGAGCCCTCCACTACAGCGTCTCTCATAATCAGAGCTGGTTTTGGGACGTTAAACCCCACATAACAACAACAACAACAACAGCTGAAAGGAGTGAAATTTTAACACTGTCTACACATCGTGCCATCTACATACAAGAACGCTAAATACTGGCGCACCCAATCTGTATGACTGTATTTCTCTTGGTTTGCCGCAGGCAGTGTGAAATATCTCACCTGAATTGTAGTCATATCCTTTGAGATGGGTGAGTTAAATGAAAAACTAGGTATAGACGGTGGTATAGACAGGTATAGACAGTGGTACAGCTATAACAAAAATGAGCAGACTCTCTCATTAGGCCTTCTGTGGTGCTACTACTCGAGAGCATACCTTGATAAAGGAGCCATTTTGTCACAGACATGGTGAAGCATCATTAATAAAACTTAAAGCAAACACAAGCACCAGTGGGGAATGAAGAAGCTTAACAGTGCGGACAAATGGCACTATACATACGAACCTAATGGCTCTCGCATTGTACATTTGGCTCGCCATCCTGCAAATGTACGGCTCCCATCACATGCATTAGCATATATACGTAAAGGCACTAGATATGTTTATGCTCTGCACGTGTACAGTGAGGAGCACGGAACAGTAATACTGCTTCCTTCTTGTGGTTGATGCTTTTCACTATAATACAGTTAAACCTGGATATAACGAAATTGACAAATTTCCGGAAAACTTTGTTATGTAGAGGATTTTGTTATTTGCAGGTTCGGCATGAAAATTCAAAAAATAAACGCTGAAGTAAGCAGAAAGGTAACAGACAGCAGAGCTCACCCAAAATAAACATTTACAGCTGAGACCACTTATAATGTGACCGCTTATAGTGAAGGACCGGCTATAATGCGGTTTTTTTTCTGACCCCCGTTTACTCTCCCATGGAACCTGATGTATGCACGTACTGCTTATTGTGTAGCCCCCACCCCCCTACCCCCAAAATGGACTGGTTATATGCGGCTGCTGGGAAATCCCGCGGACAATCGAGGTAGCGAGAAGGCTTCACTAAGGAGGTGCACCGCCTGAAAAGAGCGCAGCGAATCGCTGTGGAGGAGGAAGGAGCACAGAACGAATGAACAATGAGTGGAGGGAAGAAAAAAAAGAAAGGCCGCGGCTGCAGCAAGTCGCGTGCGCGCCCTCTGAGTATAGGATTTCCAAGGCGACGGGGAATGCTGCTACGGCCATTTGTCAGCTGCGAACGCTCCGCACGGAACGCACGCCCGTGTCCTCCAGTTTGCCGCTGTTTGTCTCCAGTTCTTTTTTTTTTTAATAATTTCACGCGCGCCGCCCTTGAATCACCCCGTGAGTGCGATTTCCTGTGCACCCGATCCCGTGTTGTCAAGCGCAAGACTCCCATGAGGTGCACTGCCCGCGACCCTGCGAGCTAGGCCTAACAAGCGCTGTCACTTAGTGTCAGGTTAGCAGAAGTGAAGCGCAAAGATTTGTGTAGTAACCAAAGAGTGGTGCTGCGAGCACGTTGAAAAAAACAAACAAAAACTCGTTTTTTTCAGCTGGCGCGGCTCGGCAACATGAACTGGAAAAGGAGGGTGCCTGCTTGGCGGGCTAGGCCAGATGCAGCAAGTGGCAGGATCGGGTTTGAAGTGAGGGGGAAAGGACACGCCCGCGGCGACAAGATCACTGGGTCGAGAGATGCAGGCCCGCCTTGCGCATGCACGTACATGTGCGCTCGCTCTCGCCTCATAGTCGCCGTGCCTTCGAACGCGCCAAGCGCGCCGTCGCCACTTCGCATTCCGTCGTGGCGGAGAAGGCGCTTCCAGTTGTTGCTCGTGCAAAAGTGACAAAATTTGGGGCAAAATCTCTAGGTTGTCAGCGGAGAAGATTCGTTATTTTGAGGGGGTCTCCCACTGTCATTTCATTACGTAGAGGTCTCAAATACCTGTGCTTCTATGGAGTAATGGCGGAGAATAGAAAAGCTTCGTTATATCCAGGAATTTGTTATATGGAGGTTCGTTATAAGCAAGTTTAACTATACTAAAACACTCATGTATTTCAATAAGGGAATGTTACTAGTTCATATCTCACCAAAATTTGTACACAGTGTGATCCCATCACTGTGGTTTTATTGGTAGTAGATCATGGCATGATGCTGCATACAAAAAGAAATGATACAGCATCTTAAAACCACGTCCTAGGAATCATTTGCATCATTTTGGTGTTTTACGTTGCAGGCATTTTCTGAGGTCACCTCTCTGTTCAAAGATTGAAAGCCCTAGGATTATAAGAGTGGAGGAAATGGATTGAACATTGTAATTTAACTATAATGAAATTCATTTAACACTTATGTACTATAGTACTATTATAAACAGCAAATCATAATTGAAATATTATTCAAACAGCTTTACTTATCAGCACGTCTTAACATACATATGTGTGTGAAGATGTAGCAAACAAATGAAAGCTTTGTTCCAGTACCTGTTTTTAACATTTATGGTTCCATGTTATTTGTCACAGTAAAGCACAGAAAGGTGGGATACTAACGGAAGCACTTCCTGTTTTTCAGCTGCTCTTGTTGGCAAAGCTTCAAGCCAGAACAACATGACAAGTGTAACCACTGCTGGTCTTATTGGGACCATGCAGTCTCTGAGCGAGACTGTGTTCATGGCTTCAGTCAGCCAATGGCTCTCATGGGGTGCATCACTGGCTATGATTTTTGGTGGAGTTGTTCCTTACATTCCACAATACCGAGAGATAAAAAAGACTAGAAATACAGATGGATTTTCAACCTGGGTCTGTCTGGCATTGCTGGTGGCTAACACCTTAAGGATACTGTTCTGGTGAGCATTGTTTTTATTGAACACATGTCTTGTTGATGTGTTTTTTTGTGTTTAGAATGCATGCTAGTGAATGCATTGCTTTAATCTAGGGCATTACTTTAAAAAAAAGGCTTACATCTTTGCAATAAATAGCACGAAAATGATTCAGAGAAAGACCGCATCCATTGCCTAGTATATTTAGTCTTACACTTGGCAGTGTTACTTGCCAGGTTTTTTAAGAAATATGAAGTTGTTTTCATTCAACTGTGAAGTGTTATGGGAAAACTAGCTGCAATGAAGGAAGTACTAGCACTAAGTTGTGTCTTCAACTGCAGCAGCCACAGAAACTAACTGTTCTGGCAAGGCTGCTGCTGCCTGTTGCCTGCCCCCTTGCAACACATGGCAACCCTCCCAAAAGGGTTCTTTTCACGAGCTGCCTATACAGATAAAGAAACAGTTATTGTCATGTTTGGTTGACTGCATGTAGTGTGCTTCACTGCATAACACCCTTGTACTTCAGCGAAGCCCATACTTGCTTACAGCGACGAAGCGAGTGGCTGTGTACTACGCCGAAATTATTACTCGTGTACTGAGGCAGATCTATACTGCATTACATACATAAGGTTCAGTGATGTGGAGGCTACATAAGAAGTTTGAACAGCAAAAACTCTGAGCACCTCATAGCCGCCTTTTCGTTGTAAGTGCTTGTGTGAGAAGAGCAAGGGCACATCATGTCAAGTGTTGTGACCACTGCTAATGAAGACAAGAAAATAAAATGGTAAGATGAGACGAGAAGGTAACAAGACGCTAAGAGATATAGGTGAACATAATTGCTGCCGTGGGACATAGTTGTTTATTTCAAAGACAGAAAATATTACCCAGCATAAAATAGAAAAATGTCATGGGGTGGGTGCCTAAAAGAAATGAACTATTTCCTGGTGCGAACGAATCCAGTGCAAGAAGTCTCGCTAGCCTCCATAGCGTTGCACCAGATGTACATATGAAGCGGTGTATAATACTCGCATGTTGCGGTGAAGCGTACACTTGTGTACTGCGGCAAAGTCGTAACTCATGTACCGCGGTGAAGTTATTACTTGTGTACTGCAGTGAAGTTAACACTTGCGTACTACGGCAAAGCTAACATTCGTGTACTACGGCAAGGCTAACACTTGTGTACTGCGGTGAAGTTAGCTTATACATATGCACATTTCTCTGCTGGACCATTCTTTAAGCTTGACTCTTCTTTTATTGCAATAGCAATTGTATGGACACTTCAACGGGGTTTTCACTGTCGCCATCATGCCCTGTGTGTGTGTGTCTATATATATATATATATATATATATATATATATATATATATATATATATATATATATATTGTCGCATTACAACACGAGAAGAAACAGTGACTGTTTTTGAACGCAGGACAGCTTGTTCGAGCTCTATTCCAAAAACGTCTTCTTTCTCTAAAAACCATGCTGTACCCTTGCCCCACTAGTAGGAATGCGCTAAAACCCTCATCGTCATCGTCTTTGTCTTCTTCACCGAATGCACGCGTCAATATATAGGTAAGCAAAGTAGGTAGCTTCGGCTGCTGCATGCATGTAGTATGAGACGTAGCACTTCAATAATATTTCATTTATTCGTTGACGTTTCGGTCAGAGCCTGACCTTTCTCAAGACAATATTTCTTTTTCTCCTGTTCGTTTATATAGGCATGGAAGGGCGGAAACGCTTTTACTAAGTGAGTGGGGAAAGATGGCAGGGAGCAGAGGGGCGCCTTTGAGTGCGCATACAGTAGCAATTTTAAGAAAGCAGCGGCAAAGGACGGGGGTTATGGGCATGTGACATGCTTCATGGAAGCACTGAAAAGGAAAAAAAAAAAAAAAGAAAAAAAGAAAACGAGTGCTGTTCCCCGTACTGCATCAGGGCGATCTTGGGAAAGCCGTCACCAGCCTAGTAGCACGTGCAGCGACAGACATGGCTCTAACTGGTTGCTCATTTTGGGGAGCTCATTGGTTAACAATGCCACCGCTGTTCAAAGCGGCCATCAAGAGGGGGGGTGGAGTCGGGGCGGAGAAGTGGAGGTGAAGGCGGTAAGACAAACCACAGAAAGAAAAAAAAAAGAAAAATGAAGGAATGAGACTAGTGAAGAATGCATACATATCTTTGGGAGTATATGTGGTAGGGGCCTGATGCCTTGTTCTATGTTCTATGACACCGTCCATAGAACAAGACATTTCTTTTGCTGCAAGTAGACAGTTAATGGCCTTGATTCGTTGGCTTGTGTGGCAAAAGATCTCATAGCACGTGCCGCATTTTCAGGAAGTGGCACATTGCTTGCTTCAGATGTTTCACATTCTACCATGGAATCATTATTTACGCCAGGAGCGCAAGTTTGTGCCGTCAGAGTCGCTGGTCCTATAGTGACAGGTTCAGATAATTCGGGGCAGTTGACAGTTGCAGCGCCCAGAGTACACAGTTCGGCAAACACTTCTTCGCCATCAGAAGTTCGAGAAGACGCGCTTGGTGCAGTTGTCTTTAATGGCGATTGTTCACATTTGCGTTTGGCGATGCTCCTGTTACCTCACGGTTTGGGAAGTGTTGGTCAGAGATACGAAGGATAGGATGGAAAAATGGTGGGCACGCTACCTTGCTTCAGCATACGTCTCTTGGTGTCGTCTCGGAAGTCGCTTTCCAGGAAATGGAGGCTGGAGACAGCAGAGTAGTTCGACGTGGAATTTGGCTGGCAATTCTTCCTCGATATCAGTTTGAGCCATTGCTCCCTCAGCGTTGTCTCCACGGGTATCTCATGAAAGGACACGCCCGGTTGACTCGATGTACAAAAAGGCATGCAGCAATAACACATTTTCTAAACTTAGCGCACTGTAACGAACATACAAGTCAATAGCCCGGCTACCATGTGGTTGAATCGACAATGTGCCAATGGCCGCGCTGAAGTGGGGTCGGTGAGGTAGCGTCAGAAGGCTGCGCCACCTCGCGGGCGCCGTGCACAAAAGAGGGGGAAACAGGAGAGGGTTCGGTGGGCGCCTCAGTGCTCGCGCGTCAGGCATCTAAAAATAGAGGAGGCACTGCTGCAGCCAAGTTATTACTGTAGTATTGCAGTGAAGCTAGCACTTCAGTCGTGTACTGTTCAGCGAAGCTAGCACTCATGTACAGCAGCAAAGCTATTACTTGTGTCCAAGTTATTACTCTAGTATTGCAGTGAAGCTAGCACTTCAGTCGTGTGCAGCAGCGAAGCACTCATGTATGGCAGCAAAACTATTGTGTACTGCAGCAAAGCTAACATTTGCGTAAAGTGGCAAAGCTAGCACTCGTGCGCTGTGGCGAAGCTAATGCTTGCCAGCAGTGATGAAACTGGCACTCGTGTGCTGCAGCCAAGCTAGCACTTGCGTACAGCAGCGAAGCTAGCACTCGTATGCTGCTGCCAAGCTAACATTTGCGTACTGCGATGAGGCGAGTGCTTGCGTGCTTCTGCGCTGTACTTGCTAGCACTTGTGTATGGCGGCGAAGTTAGCACGTGTATGTGCACACTTGTCTGTTGGACTGTACTTTAGGACTTGATTGCTTATTTTTTTAGGGACAACGTGTGAGAGTACACTGGTTGTGCAATAAATTTGATTCTTTTGCCCATGTGTAGCAGTACATTTCTCTTTAATTTGCCATAATATTAATATTTAAAAAATATTTGGACATTATTTGAAAAATATTCTATTCAGTTTGCACTCAAATATTAATATTTCAATTTGCTTTGCATTAAAAAATTTGCTACTCGCACAGGTCAACCATTGGTTCTGAGAGGCACTCGAAGTACTCATTCATGTTCTGAAGTTTTGTGCATCTTGGAAACTTATAATGATCAAGATTGGATATTTTGGACCAAATGTCTGTACTTCTAGTGCTATGAAACTGTGTATAGTGTTTTAGAAATTTTGTTAAAGTAAGATACTCTTGGGCTGCCTTAAAAAACCTTTGACAGAGCCTTGGAAGTCCTTGAAACGCTGGAACTCTTGCCTTCTGTCCCTCTACAAACCTTGTAATAGTGATACTTAACTACATCTGCCATATGCATGCTTGAAGGGGAGCACTACACTACGTTATAGGTTAAAAAAAATTTAAAAAAAAGGAAGCACGGAGCTTTTTTAAGGACCAGTTAACACAAATACTGCTTTTGACGAATTGGCAGAAAAAAGGGAGCTGTGGAAAGCAGCCAAGGAAATGTCATCTCCGTACCGTGCCTTGTGATAATAGGTTAGGCTCTTGCTGTTTTGTGTGCTTTCTAGTTATAGTACTTGTGTTAATGTATACAATGTTCGATTGCATCTTTTCCGAGAAAATGCAGTGTAATGAATCCCATAAACATCTAAAAATCATGTAATATCGTACTCAAAGGTGATGTCATCTTGCTTAAATCATACTTCAGTCATGAAGTCATACTGTAAGGAAAAAAAAAATGAAGCATGAAATCTTTGCTTTTTCCTAGAAAAGAAAATGCACTAGAATCCACTTATAGCAATATTGAAGCGCTGCAAAAATTTTATCGTTATAACTGATAACTGGTTGCATGAAAAAAAGGCTAAGAGGACAACAGACCTGTTGTGTTGTATGTGTGTCTGAGAGGAAGCTGCACCACGGCAACATCATAGGCAGTCTGTATAATTGCCAGTAAAGTTTCTAGATGTCGGCGATTGTACTGATACTGTGTTTTCAGCAATAAAATGTGCTTTGCCCTGTGAAAGCTGATAGCGCCTTCGCACAATCTCTGTGTTTCATTGCATGGCAATTATGTACATTTGTGTAGTTGCAGTTGAATTTAAAAGAAAATGAGGGAATGACATAGTGAAAAAGCCCCTTCACCATCCCTACAGGAGTGCTATTTTAATCCTTACCCTTTACTTCAGTAGTAAGAGGGGATAGCACTTAGGAGATAACACTAGGAAAGGTAGTTAAGGTTCCTCAAAGCCAGAAATCATCGGAACTGCTGTCCTTATTTTTTTTTTCAAGGTGGGGTTCATGTTTAGGAGGGTGGCAATATGGAAAAAGGGCAGAGACCTGCCAGGAAAAGCCTATTTGTATTGTATGACAGTGGTGGCTTCTGGCAAAAGGCGTCCATATATCTGCAAGTGTGCAGTTGCCCCAGGCTTCTTCTTTTTTTTTTTTTAACATTGAAGCAGTTTAAGCTCAAGATTGGTCCAGACACTGTACACTGCAACACCCTCTTTGGTGATGGTGCTACGCCGCGTCACCTATCAACACTTTGCAGACCCTCGCACCAGCTGCAGAGAGCCAAGCCACGATGTCATCGCTTGTGCTGGATCGCTTCGCCTCCTCACTTGGTGATGGCACCACAACGCATTGCCTAGAAATGCCACGCTGACTCTGGCACCAGCTACACAGAGCCGAGCCATGATGTCAGCACTCACAGCGGCAGCTAAGTGGTGGTGATGCCGTATCACCGTGAAGGATGGGGCAGCTGAAGAAGTGCATTACTCCTGAAGTGCAGCACAAGAGTTGCTGCGCTGCTGCTAGAGAGCGAGTGAGATGACATTCGTCCGACCCCGTGTATTGCCGCCAAAGCGGCGGCTAAGCGTCATTGACGAAGAAAAGCATAACTTTGCAAAAATGTAGCCAGTCCAAGATAAAGTTAGGTGGAGGTCGCCAGCTTCACTGTTTGCACAGTCTTCCCACCACTAGTGTGATGCTGCCTCTAAATTTTTTTTAAGGATTTCACATTCCATTACTTCTCAGCACCAACACAGGGTGCACTCAGCAGCCAGATTTCATTGTTATAGCTGATAATGCTATGTGAGGGCATTGTGGTAGGCTGTTTAGTTTGCCTTCGAAAACATACAAAAGTTAATGGTGCAGCAGCTTCTCATTATTTAACCGACATGCTGCTAAAACCAGTATTGTTATAGGTGGGTTGAACTGCATATTGTTCGCATTTATTAGGCTCTTGTGTGTCATCTGTGTGTGGTTATCATCACACGGAGTTCTTCATCATTGCTTGTGGGTCCCGACATCTTGAGTGTGATTTGTGCCTGAGATGTGGTCAGACTTCACAAGGCGTAGTAAACATCCTAATAATCGTTGCATCATAATATGCTTGGAACTTGTAGTATCAGTGCTTTCCTTAACTGAAGTGCTATACATAATAAGGATTTTATACTGATTTTGCAGGTTTGGGCGTCCTTTCGAGCTTCCACTGTTGGTCCAGAGTGTTGTTATGTCAGCCAGTATGTTCCTCATGCTCCAGCTTTGTGTGAAGACACGTAACCTTAGCACCATCGTGCCTCAACCAAGGCATACATTTACAGGTGATCTTTATTGTTATATTTTTTGCTTTTTCTCTCTCTCTTATTTTTTATATCCTCTTGTTTCTTCATTTTCTTGCTTCTTTATTGCTAGAACATGGTAGAAGCTTCTACTAAGAAGCTGCCTTGATATTTAAAACTAGATTACAAATCACAACATTTCAGAGCGCCCACACACGCGCATGTATGCATACACACACATATTCATACATACACACACACCTGTAGGCTTCTGAAGAGTAGGGCAGCTAAGTGAGTTGGTGCAATATCATTAGTAAACAGTGCTATTGGTGTTGTTTATACTATTTATATACTTATTGGTGGCCTTAAACAACTATTTATATAGTTTTGTTTAAGGCCACCAATTAAAACATAACTGTAATTGAGATACTGAAATTATTTGCGAGGCAGGACTTGACCTGCATTTCACCATAGAAAGGATATCAAGTAACAGTCATTTTGGATCAAGGTTTGTTAACCTTTGCTCTGACATGTGCATTGGCATTACCAGGCACAGTATATGAAGTCGCTACTGTTTCCATGCTATCATAAGAAAGTTATAAGAAGTTTATTACTTGTTCCTGCCTTTCCTATGCCCTCTAAAAAATCATGTTACCGTGGCATGTCAGTCAGCTTCCAGGAACACTTGTCTTGGTTAGACGTAGTGGGCTATTCCAACTTCTGTGTCACAACAGCTGTGATGAGCCCTTCAAGTGCTTTAAACAAAAGGTAGTAAGAATACGAGAGCACTCCGATGAAAAGGGGTGATTGTCATACCGTAGATACACAGGTTATCATATAGCCTGAAAAATATAGCATTGACACCATGTTTGCCTTACCAGTCAAACTATCAGGACTGTGTAATCTTGTTAGAACTAAACTGACAGAAACGAATGGATCCATGAAGGAACACGGTGTTAGGTGGATGACTTATTTGTTCCATGCAAAGTCAGTGCTCTTTACCAGATGCCACTATACACAAGCAAGCCATAAGTCTGCCTTATTCTCAGTTAATGGACCATTGCAAAAGGTGCAGTTATTTGCTTCTGCATACTAATAGCGTCATCATTCTCGGCCCTTAGCCTAATCAATTTAACAGTGAGATTATTTTAGATTTTTGGACTTGTCAAATTGAAGGTGATTGATGAAGTCACCTATCAATATTGATACGTGCAGTTGTTTTGGTTTGTGTGATGATAATGCGAGAATGCGTTGTGATGTGTGTATAAAAGCCAGTGCATCTCACCACTTGTCAGTTCTTCGTCAACCGACGACTGTTCACACCACTACCGTCTTGCAGTGTGATTTTCTTTACTTTGCTGGGCACAGGTTCACCCAATAAACAGTTGGACTGACAATATCTTGAGTTCTGCTGCATGCTTCAGCATCACGACCACATGACAATATCTCTAACGTATGAAGAAGTGGAATATCTATTACATTTTTAACCTCTGTATGTTAAGGTTAAAAATATACAGTTCCATGGACACAAACTTAAAAAGGGTAAATACTTTGTTGTATCAAGAATTCTATTATATTGAGATTCTAGTGTACTTGGTGTATTCACTGCAACACACCTAGCTGTGGTCAGTGCTTTGACCTGTGTATCATTTCTCCAGTGAGTTATCCCTTTTGGTACAAGCATCATTTGTTGACGAGATCAACTAAACATTTAATGGGGTCTGTCCCAATAGGGGAAGCAGGAAGTCGTGGAAGCATTACAAAGATAATTTTTATTAGCTACTGTATTGCACGTAGATCACATTACACGTATGTGCTCACATGTGCAGATTGGCGCAGCTCATAGATGATGATGATCTTGGTGGTCTTCCCCTTTGTAACGGGTCACCGTAGCTCAGTAAACGAAACCGGCGTGACCGTAGAAAGCACACAAAAAGGTAAAGTGAATAAACAAAAAATGAACGCCACAAGCAATAGAAAAAGGAAAAAAAAAAGGGGGGGGGGTTTTCGGGGAGATACCAAAAGACACGCACAGTAGCTCACAATAATTGCCACTGGTTGCCTGCTGGCTAGTGTGCCACTCCAATGGCCAATAACCTAACCTGTACATGTGACCGTGCAGCTAGGCAGTGGAAAACCACCTGTAGGAACATAGCAGTGGATCTTGTGGGTTCGTTCCTACCCACTACAGCAGCAATCTTTCTGCAATGGCTTGCAGCCTTTATCAGATCGGTCAGATGTACAGTGCCTTAATACTGTGTAAATACTGATTGGAGCTGCTTTATCAGGCTTTGCAACGATGTTACAGTGTGGCACAAAAAAAAGAAAACAGACTTCTATTTGCAGCGGTTGTACAACAGCTATGAAGTTGACAAACTGCTTTACCAATGGAAGTGAATGTATAGGGTGACCGTTGCTCACAGCGACTGTTTTTGAGAAACACCATAGGGGGGCTATTCCTTCTGAATGCCATTTGTGGGAGCACATCAGTCGCTTGTAGCTTTGAGGGCTAGCTTTGGATATATATGTGGTGGCTTTGAAAATGTTGTGCGACTTGTCCTGTGTTGACCATTTGCCCTGATGGCTGGTAAGTAATGGACAAGGATTGAGATGTGCTAACTTGCCACCTTCCCTTGGATTTCCTCATTTGGGATTAAAGACAGGCAGTAAATTGGTGCTTAATCCAACAGTGAAGAGGTCATCATCATCATCATCCTATATTATGTCCACTGCAGGATGAAGGCCTCTCCCAATGCTCCCCATTCTTGCCTGTCCTGTGCCAACTCTTTATCATTGAAACCAACCATAGTCTATACATGCTGCTCTGTAGACCATGCTGAGCTATTTGCAGCCTCTGCTTTTATATATTGCACAGCTTGTATTTATCGAGCATACACAACCTACAGGAACTTACATACCATAAAAATGAAATTAAAGAAACCCAAGAAGCAAAGGATTCTAAGCAAAAAAAGATACCATGCCAATGTAGGGCAAATGAGTCTTAGCTGGTTCTAGTGTTTTTATTCTTATGTATTATAATCTTCTATTGTTTTATATAGAACTACCTTGTATTATATCTTAAATGAATGAATAAATAAATTATAAGTACACTGCGGCTCAGTAGTAAACAGAAGACTTAATTGGTACACTTGAACCTCGTTATGATGAAATGGGATGTAAAAAAATAATGGGTACTATAATGAAGTTAAACAAAACTCCCCTTAATATCCCCATAGAGGTACATTCATTTGAAGCCTTGTTCATTTTAACAAAGTAAAATTGACCTTTCAATTGATATAACGGATGAGAAGTGTCTCTAAAGCAGAAAGGTACTTGCATATTCTTTCTGACTAAATCACACTCTGTGGGATTTGGTACAGCAATTCTAAGCTCGTGCTTCCCGAATAAATTGCTGTGCGTGACTGCGTAGTACAAGCAGCAGTGCAGACTACTGATTGTACTGCTGCCTCTCTCTGTACTATCAAAGTCACATTCCCCCCCCCCTTCCCTTCCTTTTCCTTGCACTTCTCTCTGGTAGACACTGTGCAGTACAACACCAGGTTTGTCACCGCCGATTTTTTTTTACTGCTTTGATAAAATTTTATCACATATGTAACTCTGTAGCATTACCGCTAGCTAAACACCCCTGTCTTTGCACATTCAAATTTTGCCTCTGAAAGGCAGATATTGCAGTTAACAGTAATAATGGCTATAACAAAATAATGGATATAATGAAGTGATGTCAGGTATCACTTCAACTTCATTATAACAAGGGTTGAGTGTATTTGGGACATTGTAACTTCAGTATCTCTTTCAGCTTTAGAAGCTTCAGAAGGGAAGGTTATGAGTTGCTAACATATTTTCTTGTTCCCTTTAATAAGGGTAGACTGTGCTTTACACCTCAATCCCTTAGTACTTGAGTTACTGGTTGGTAGCATTATTCTCATTATGTAATATGGGTTGAGTATTGTGCATTTGTAGCCCTATGTTTATTGTACAAAGTTTGTAAACATAACACTTGATGTTAAGTTTACTGAACCTATCATGTTTAATCCAATATATTTTCTTTTTTGTTGACTTGATTAGGTACTAAATTTGATATGTGCTATATGATATTTGCATGCCCCTGCTTGCTTGAGGCTCTATATGGGAGTGAGGTTTCGTTTAAAGTGCTGTGGTTCGACCACTAAAAGGCAGCATTGTGAATTTATCACAACCATTTTGTCCATCAGGCAGCTTTAGGCTTATTAGGATGACGTGTCACTAAGAAACAGCTCAGCACTCTTTATAAGCAGTGTGGTGTACTCTGTGTCACTGCCACATTGGCACAGTGATGCTTGCTGTAGTTTGAAAGTGGATGAATGCAGATTTTATTTATTTATATTTTTTTTTAGGGGGGGGGGGGGGGGGAGCCTAACACACTGTACAATAGAACCTCATTAGAAAAAAAAGAAGAATGCATCCAACAATACACTAGCAGTGTTATATCTTATTGTTACCGTATTTACTCGCATAATGATCGCACATTTTTTTCAAAAATATTGACGCAAATTTCGGGGTGCGATCATTACGCGGGGTAAATTTTCCACGAAATAATATTTTGAGCACCGAGAACGCAAACAAGTCGCATATCAGAATTCTTACGATAGCTATCATGAACATAACCAAAATAAATGTAGAGTAAGGCTTGCCTTTATAATAAACGCACACATTACGCAGGAACTACATGCATTGAATATTGCCCTTTAATTTTTTTTTCATTCACTGACCCCCTAACCTTCATTCAGAGTTTGAAGCGTGACTGGCGTCAGTGTCGTCGCCGCTCGATTCCCTGTCGGAACCGGCAGTGTCATCGCAGTCCTACAGGAGGTTATCTTCCGTTCTGTCGAGCGAGTTAGATATGCCTGTCTTCTTGAAGCTGTTGGCGTGGTGAAAACTACGGCATTTGTCTTTACTGCTATCCTAATACGGCATGTTTCCGCCAAGGGTGGGCGAAAATTGGGCATCTGCTTGGTGCGTGCAGGTCACTTGGTGAGTCTTGAAGAGTTATTTGCGTAACGTTCGACAGATGGTAAACATGATGATCGCCAGCTATATTGGCACACGACATATCGCTGCGGCAAGTTTGGGGTGCGATCATTACGCGGGGAAAAAAGAAAATCGAATTTTGACGACAAAATTTAGGGGTGCGATTATTACGCGAGTGCGACCATTATGCGAGTAAATACGGTATGTATGCACATAGGTACTGACAAGACCAAATTTGTGATCAGGTACGTGCTAAGTGCCAGTGTGGTGCCATGTGTTCGGACCACAAGCCACCAGCTTAAGAGAAAAGGTAGTGGCTGACTTCTCTCAAAGCAGCTCGCTTGGTCAAGCTTACTTGTTGGCATTTCAACATGGATGCTTCTTGGCCTGTCAGTAGCATGCAGTGGTAGCACAAACCCCATCAAGACATAGTTGTCCACTGTCATTAACACACAACTCATGTGACATGATTCAGTGGCAGTGGTGTGATCATGCTGTATGAGATCCTGACTGAAAGGCTTCAGATTGATGAAGTCAAGCCTCTCGTCATAAGTGCGCATCCATCCAAGTATGCACTTGTAATGCAATTCTTTGTATCCTTTGGGAACTTTGCCTAGTCTGCTTTTGTGTATCTAGCCTCCCTCACCAACTTGGGTCACTGGTTATGTGTTGCTGAGTATATTCTACTTTTCAAAAAAAGAAAAATTCTTTTAATATTTATCCAGCACTGTGTGGAATTGGGAGCCCTGTTACATGGGTCCCTGAAGTATAGCAGCCATATTCATTAGTGAGCTATGCCATGAATGTAGTGGATATGTGCCACTGCAGGGTATGGAATGGCAAAAAAAAAAAAAAAAGAAGAAGAAGAAGAAAAGTTAATCCTTGTAAATTTATGTGGTCTTTGCAAGCAGTGAATCTATGTCACTTGGGTTTCTCAAGTTAGGTGATGCCATGAAGGAAGCAGAAAGGAAGAACCTGGCTGTAACTGCAACACAGAGCCATACACACTGGCACACCGTTGTGCAGTCTCAGAGGCCATGCAAAGAACTTCTCACAGATTTTGTGGTGGCACCACTAGATGGCACAGTGCGTCCAAAGGGAAATGAAGTAGAGTGGCCTGGCTACCTCATGCACATAGCATCTTAGTGGTGGCAGCATAGTGTCACTATGGTGCCACTGCATTGCTTCATTGTGAATTGCATTAGTATTTACAGTCGTCCAAGGATGGCTTCTGCCAGAATTTTTACAGTGATGCTGTATTGTAATAGGTTCCATAAGATCTTCTGTAGGCAACAATTTTTCTTCTTCCTCGACACTCGCTGCGTTGGCTGGGCCACCTCCGTGGCCTCTTTGCACGTTTGTCATCATAGCAATGGATATGCAAAGCATTCGTGTCAGTTTGATCTCCTCTCTCACACACCCTTCTCCATTGGCCGTTAAGAGCTCTGACTTTCATCGCATGCAACTCTCCTTTTTTCTTCTCCCACAATGGTCG
Organism: Hyalomma asiaticum; assembly: GCA_013339685.2. NCBI lineage: Eukaryota > Metazoa > Arthropoda > Arachnida > Ixodida > Ixodidae > Hyalomma > Hyalomma asiaticum. The sequence continues at coordinate 258,770,734 of CM023481.1, forward strand.
CCGCGTTGGTGCACCCTTGTGCCTGCGCCAGTGTTCTCATCTATGTTTTGTGCCACATTACACACATACACTCTATGTTGTGCATGCACATCATAAGCTCTACTCTAGCAGATTTAGTCACTCGCAGAGAATCCTGTGCGCATCTGTGAGGGTTTCGCTCTGATGTTATAATGTTAATTGAACAGCTGTTAAGGAGCAGTGACTTTACAAGGAGAGATGCAGAGTCCAATTGACAAGACACTGGTGATGATGCCGCTGGTCATTTCGGGGGTGTCAGTGCAAGGCTTCGGAGTGGCCTGGGGCATAAGAAGAGGAGGGCCACTTAGAACGACAGCGTGATCCTTCTTGCGTGTGCTGGTGTGAAACTTGCAGTGATACTGCTGCGCTGGACCACCCAGCTTCGCTGGTCACCCACTGTCATAAAGAATTTTTTTTATAAGGTCAAGTTGCTCATCCTAGGTGCTCCTCGTGTTAGCCATTGAATATCCAAATTAAAATTCGAGCAAATTAATATGTTTTACTGTAGCTGATATTGCATGAGATGGTACATTTATGGCAGTACAAAACACATAAATAGAAAGCATGGCTTCTGCTGTACTGCTCAATACTGTCTTATTAATGCTGCTAGTGTTGATCTTCATTAAATTAAGTTGGGAAAGTTGGTACTGTGCTTCATTTCTTATTAAAATTTTGTTATATGTATCAACATTTAACATTGCCTGCAAAGTATACTCACCAATAGAGTGTCTTCTTTGCACAAAGATGGCCATGAAAAATGTCAGAAGTATTGGGGAAGTCAGGAAAAAAAAAAACAATGTCGTTAAGAAAAAGAATAGTATTTTTTGTTGAAACTTAGATCTGGCTATCACAAACATTGCTTGATTCCATGAAAATATATATTATGATGAACCTCTCATCTGCTTACAATATTTATGGTTTGATTCCACAAGGACAAAATTTTTCACAGTAGCAGTATACCATGTAAAAAGCTGAAAAAAATGTTGGTGCAATGCAGTGTAGTAATTGGTTCTGGCCAAGCATTTGACCTCATTCTACCACCGCAGCTTGCTGACAAAATCCTTGGCTGTTTCCCAGGGTGGTATGAGCTTTCTAATTGTTCTGATGAACGTAGCACAGAAGCTCATTGCACAACATGAAAATGAAAGAACTTTGCTTCAAAATCACATGGAAGCTAGACGACAACCTTAACTATGACAACTTTGCTTATGGTGACAACTGTTCTAGTTTTGCAATATCGCATGCACTTGATTCCCAAAGAATCAAGAGAGAACTGGTAGGGTGGAGGAATTGTGCTTGCCATTAGGCATTGGTTCCAGTTCTACAAAGTCTTGTAAATTTGGTTTTGTCACAGACTTCCCACATGGTTTTATGGAATAGGCAATGACTGCCCAGGTGCTTGTGCAAACAGCGTCTGAAAATCGGCTGGCTACATAAATCTAAAACTGGTTGCAGAAGTAATGCACTCACTGAAAGCACTTTAATTTACACCCAAATTATCTGTCAGTTCCTGTTGATTTACTAAGAATTTGTGCTTTTCTTCAGCAAGTTAAGATGGCTTATTTTGAGTTCAAGATCATAAATATCTGGGGTATCCTGAAAAAAGCAGCAACATCTTTTTTCTTGCCGATTCAGATAGCTTGTAAAATTCTAGCCTTGTCTGTGTCATTTTCCCGCCGATTTAGATTGCTTGCAAGACAGAGTTACATTTAATACTACCAAGCACTGCTGCCTCAATGAATACTCATGTTCACCAGTTTGATGGTGACAACAAAAGCTATAAACAAGGAGCTAATGGAAGGCATAAGCAGAATTACAGAACTTTGTCGTCTAAAGTACATGGCTGTAGAGTGTGTGGTATGCCGATGCACATGCCTCTTAGTGCCTCTGGTCAACACCAACTTATGTTGTCTGAGGTTTGGACTCGCATTTCAGGAGCTGTGTCTAGCTAGTTGACTATAGCTGTAAAAGCTTCTTCTGTGCTTTGGTGGCCACTCTCTCTTACAATGTATCAAAGGTGCATTAACAAAAAACGCAACTGATTCATCACTGGCACCTGCAGTAGTTTCAGTTTGATGCCTTTGTGTTCCTTTTGTGGCAGCACTTGAACTTTGTTATATTGAAATTGTGGAATGCCACGCATACACACATGATGTTCTATGTACACTGGAGTTTACAATGTTAAAGTTTGAAATACAGTTGAACCCTGATATATTCAGTTTGAAGGGAATCACAAAAGAAGTTTGATGTATATGTAACTCGATATATAAAATGAAAATTTCATACAGAAATTTTCAAGGGGATTCCATATAGCAGTTCCATGTGCACAATAATATGTTATATGTGCGTTCAGTGTATCCATGTTCAACTGTGTCAAGTCTTAACTGTATTGGGGTTGTACATGAAGGCAAATGTTTAGGTTACCCTTTAGTGCAGTTAACAGCGAGGTTCTTGTGGTCAAAAGCTTCTTGTGTGCTTCAAAGATGTTGTGACTATATGTGAGCCGTACTTCTAGCTCAGGATTGCACTTCCAAACAAAGGTCCTCCTGACATTGCCATTATACCAGAGCATGGAACCTGTGCTATGTTATTGTTGCAAGGGTTCTAACCTGGTGCCTCTGTGTTGGTGGTTGGTTTAGAAAACCCAAGTGAAAACCCTGCCTGTCTCCAGATGGTGGATGTGGCCAATCCAGGCATAACCTTCTGGGGTAGGTGTGTCCAGTCTTTCTCACACACCACCAGTCTGTTGCACTACTGCATGGTATTCTGACTCTCTGCTCCGCTTGGCTGCTCGATGTTGGACCCTTTTCTTTTCTACGACCATGATATGGCTGTCATAATATTTTACTCTCATACCTGCTGGTGCGAAAAAGAAAAAAGGGTGCTCCCCTGTTCCCCGAAAGTTGCACAGGCGCATGTTCTTTGTTTTTCCATAAATGTGTATGTTCTCTCACCTAACCCTCTTGAAACCTGTTTCTTGCCTTTATATAATAATGTCTGTCCTGTGTCTGTCCTGTCTTTCTCAGTGCTTGGCTAGCATGTGTGCCTTAACCATATCCCCTTCAATGGTGATGTGTAGTACACATCAGCCACAGAGGCACATAACTCACCACATGGTACTTTAACTGGCCTTATACAGGATGTGTGCATTTCTGTACACACTTCCTGAGTTGGCAGCTGGCACTCATTTAATTTCATTTTGTGTTTTATAGCTACAGAGAATCACCCCCTCTTCGTACGTAGTCATCACAAAAGGTCGGGAGGTATACCTGAAAATTATTTGAATAAAGTTGATGCTGGATGTAAGATAAAGATAAATGTTAAGTGAATCTGGGGTCAGTGGTAGCCAGGCCCGTATCCAGGGGGGGGGGGGGGGGCCTCCCGAAAATTTTGGTTGGGGGGTAGTATTTATAACATAGTGCAGTGCTAATAACATAAAACTTAAGCCTATTAACAATTTTGCATTTAAAAAGTGACTTATTGTACATACTGCGATTTTTACCGAAAATAAATAATAAAAATGTTTTTCTCAAATAGTCAAGGCCTTCAGCAAGTGGGCCCTCCCCCCAAAAAATTCCTGCCTACGGGCCCGGTGGCAGCTTCAAGAGGTTTGGGAAAGGATGTAGGGGTGGGGGGCTGACATGTTCTGATGAAACCACTTCCCCTCACAACAAAAGTTTCAAAAGGAGGGCTGTGTGGGGTATCAAATATGTATAAGTAGAGAGTTAGTATTGATTAAAGGTTCATATGAATGTCAAAAAAAGGAGGGCGGGGAGGAAGAGAGGGTTAATTTTCAGGAGCACTACAATTCAATGCAGATGGAAGCACTAACTGGTGAGAAGCCGAAATAGGCAAAAGATGTTTACATTATAGGTAACAAAAATCAGTTCGGTAGCTCTAAGGTATGGAGATATAGTCTTTAATGAAAAACGAAACAGACTATAGCTGTGATGCTACACTGTGATGGTTCTTACAAAAACTGCTTCCCCTGTGTAGGGTACAAGTTCTGTGATGTAAGTTGGCGATCAGTTGGGTAAGTCAGTGACTAGTCATCACAACATGTGTGTGTGAAGCAGTGCTTGAAGAATGACAAAGTAGAGAAAACACAAGTAAATGTACCTTAGTTACTTGTGTTTTTGCCACTTGGTCTTGTTCCATGCCATGCTTCACATATTCATTGTGATGATAGGGCAGCTGAGGTGCAGCCTGGTTAACGTTCCTTACTTTCATTTGCTTTTGTTATATCTCTGATTACATCCTGCTGACAAAGGTATTACTTGTTTCCACTCAGCTTTAAATGGGACACTATTAAAGATTGCTATGATTATTTGACATGGTGCTGCCCCCCCCACTATCACTTTCACATACACAAAACGTCTTCATTGTCGCACAAAGAACAAATGGGAAAAAGTGTGTTGAATGCACGCATGCCTATGAGCATCCATGTCAGGTTGCATTTGATTGTGAAAAGTAATTGCCATTTATGGTTGTAATAAATCAACAGGATCTTTCTTCTGGCCGTGCCATTCTGCAAGATATGCATATGTGTGGTAAACTGTGAAACAGCATACATTTGGGCAAGTTCATTTGTTTGTGCAAATGGACGCTTTTCTTGCCGACAGTGATCCATGTGACATGAAGGAAAACATCGTGTCTTTTTAATTTAGACATAGGGTCCAGGAGAAAATTGGAATGATCGGAGAATAAAAACACATTTTTTTTTTCTTTCAGCACTCTAAAAGCAAGGGAAAACCTTCAAATTTTCCTCTTGTTACATGTTGCTTTCTTCTGTGGGGGAAATTGTGATATGAGGGAGCAGAGGTACAGTTAATTTGGATTAACTTGAGTGGACCAACATGTCATATATTACCAGACTCTGTCCAGGTGATACATGAACAGGTGAACTTGAGATACATGTTGTTCATACCGCAGTATGCTATACATTTGTACCCACTGATGACAGTACTCAATTGCTGTGAAAATTTTATTGTTTTGACTGATAATTGTTATAACCAGGTTCTGTCTAAAAAAACTAAATGAGGGAACGGCACCGCTGTTATATGATGTGTGTGTGTTTGGGTGGGGGGCTGAATGCACATACATTATTAGAGTCGAATCTCGACATATCTGACACGGATATATAAAGTTATTGCCAATATTTCACTCTTTTCCTGTCACGTCAAAGGTTGCATTGATTTCTGATCTTTTACTTCGAACAAGGTCAAACGTAAAATGGATGTATCAAATCCTGCCTCCCCAGAACTTGTGTGCTCTAATGACATGCTGCAGGTTCTGTCTCACTTTGCCAACAGCAGTCATGCTTTCCTACAATACTGTATCGGCTCTACTGACAGCCAGTAAGCTTTCCCACAAAACCATCGACTTCACTGATCCAGTGAGCATTGCGATTTCTGCACGCTGTGCTGCTTACTATGCTGAACAAGCAGAGGATTTTATGTATAGAATTTTGGCTACATTGAACTACCTCGCGACCTCCACGATGTTTGATACATGGATATTTGACTGTATTTAGAGTTTATTTGTTGCTTCTCAGCACCAAGTAGTGTCATAGGTAGCTCGGAATGATTGCCAGTACTGTTATTAGGTGTACTGGTACTCGTATGTATACAGCCTGTTCAATCAGCAACAAAACGTAACTTGCCCCACAACAGCTAAGAGTGCTTTCCCATGGACTGTACACTTCACCTCATGACAATGATGTACAGCAGCAAAGTTGACCTCAAAAGTCCGTCGATTGACAGAAAAAGGAAAGATAACTTGTGGAACTGTAATTGTAGCCAAAGGCTGATAGAACCCCCTGTTACCCCAGCAGCGCTAAATTGTAATTCCTCTCCCCTCTCGCTATCCCCTCAATGCTATCCTCTCTTGCCTTTAGTGGCAAGAAGGGATAGCACTGAAGCCCTTCTGGGAAGACTATTTAGTGTTTTTCAAGGCCAGAAGACGTTAGAACCACCGTCGTTTGCTATATTGTTTTTGTGGTGGTGCTGGAGTTTATGAGTGGCAAAGGACAGAAAAGCCCTCCAGGGAAGACAGATTCTATTATAGAACTATGGTGTGGCCATTTTGGGGAGGAACAGAAAGTGTGCAGTAGCTGGTGTTTCTCTTTTTCTCTTTTTAAGAGTTTCACATTCTACATGTTACCTTTCTGCACAGCACACCGAGCAGTGAAAACTTCATTGTCATGATGAATAATACTACATGGGGGCATTGTTGTAAGTGGATTAGTTCACGATAGAAAACACACAAAAGTTAGTGGTACAGCAGTTCCTCGTTATAGCCGATATAGTGTTAAAATCAGTATTTTTACAAGTGGGTTCAATTGCATTGGAGGCCACATAACTTGCATCTCTGTCTGCATTGTATTTCATGTCATCGCCCCGCCACGGTGGTCTAGTGGTTATGGCACTCGGCTGCTGATCCGAAGGTCGTGGGATTGAATCCCGGCCGCGGCGGCTGCATTTTGATGGAGGTGAAATGTTGAGGCCCGTGTGCTGTGCGATGTCAGTGCACTTCAAAGAACCCCATTTGGTCAAAACATCTGGAGCTGTCCACTATGAGGCCTCTTATCATGTCATTGTTTTGGGGTGTAAAACCCTAGAAATTATTAATTATTCTTTATATTAAATGGCCAGTTAAAAGGCGATATACTCGTGCTACATGTGGAAAAAAAAACAGCAGTGGTGTGCGTGAAACGCCTTTCTGTAGTTGTTGGACAGCTTGTATAGCTCAGGTGCTCAAATATATGCTCATAACGTTATAAGTTTTTCATTTTATTTCCAGAAAACACCTAAAGGACACCTTGATGTAACTGCAGGCCTAAATAGTTTTAATGTGTTATAAATTTCATGTGCAATAATAATCACAATAACTTGCGGGGATTGGGAAGATGTTTCGCAAACTCTCAGTTGTCTGGCGTCACTTTTCTGCATGTGAAAACTGAGGTGGAGATAACAAGCAAGCATTGTGGAAGTACTGTGATGCAGAATAGGCTTGAATTAAGGTGTGAGCTTCTTTCACAGGCATAATAGGTTTTTAAAAAATTCCAAAGAAATATATATGTAACAAAAAAATGCAACTTCTTTTCTACCACTCAAATTTTTCTGAAGTTTTGCATGTCCAGTTGTCATTTGGATGGTTGTGCTATAAAAAAATTACATTAAATGTTTTCTTATGCTTAGGGAACTCGCCTCAAATATGGAAGGTTGAATGACCGGTAGCAGTGATATTGTTTGTGCATTGGTTGCAAAAATATGGAACCATCTTGTTTGTGCAAACTCAGTTGCTGTGATGACCGATCATGCAAGTTCATTGTGCACATTAAGATAAAAGCCACTCTGTATTGTCATAGTAACAAAATTATTGTGCATGAACATGTATAAGAATATATAGTGAGCATATTTATATCAGCATGGTTTCCATTAGGTGGTGAGAGGTGTGTGAATAGTGGTTTCTGAGACCAAATCAAATATGACTCAGACACTGCAGAAGTGAATCGATTATGGGATACTTTTTGAATCGTTCTCAAATATTGAACAGCCATTGTTATATTCCACATAAACTGATGTTGATGTTCATGCCCTTGTTTTCATAAATTTCGTTAAATGCACAAACGAGGAATCCATTAGGAATAAGCAGACCCTTTCTATTCACGGAACTGTTCAGAAAGCGCGAATGATCGTTGTATAGCCGACCATGCCATGCTTCTCGAAAGAGCTAGCCTTCTGCAATACATAAGCTGTTATGTTTCATGCTTATAATATGGTACTGATGATGATGTTTGTTGCACATTTCACCAAATTTGTGACAATTTTGGTGCAATTAGCATGTTGAAAAATATTTGGGACTGCGAATAGTGCCTATTCGATTCAATAGATTGCATTTGACACTATGTGATCTTATATTCAAAATTTTTTAATATAGGCACACTCCAGTGAAGGCATATAAAAAAGATTGGTGCCTGCATTTACCAGAGGGAATGAGTGCCCTTTGCTGTGGTGAATGTGAAGGTGCTGTGCTTAACTCAAGTTGTCGAGTTTTGTCGCCACCTAATATGGATCTTTAAAAATAAAACCTTTTAACTAGCTGCTTTATTATCCTGTTTTTACTTATATTTACGGTATTGCAAAAAGGTTGGCAATGTCACTCAAAATGACGAGTTAATGGCATAACATAATTACGCATAGTGCTTGGACTCACTGGGTGACGTTTAGCGCAAACGATTTGTATTGGTGCGGTGCTGCATGCAATTTCTCCTGCTACAGATCGAAAGAAACAGCTCTGATGGCTTTGAGGCGTCTCGTAACACTGGTGTGATGAGTAGCGTCACCAGGGACGCTATCCCTCAATGGTGCCCGAGGTACTACAGGAAACTGAAAACAGTTGACCCTAGCTTGTTTCCTGTGAAATACATGTATACATATGCAATAACGAAAGGGAAGGGGTCAAGGGCTCGTTCTTTATTTGTTAGAAACAACTTAATGAGCAAACAGACAGGTAGAGCATCGGACGCGACATCCGAAGGTCGTGGGTTCGGGTCCCACCGAAGGCAGGCTTGTCTTTTCGTCCACTTTAATTCCTTTCTACTTTCTCCACAATTACAATACCACAAGTAACTTCCCCTATGCTTGTCTGTTTGCTCATTAAGATGTATACATATGCATCACTTAAGCGTACAGCACAGCAAAGCACGAGACTATGGGGTTGCCCTCCCTTTATCTTCTCCATGGTCGCTCTCCTCGCAGCTGCCTTGACCTGAGCACCCCTCCTCGCCCCCCTGCCACCTCCTGGTTAATCTCTTGGTGGCATCATTTCATTTCACTGCAATAACAGTATAGCATACTCTGAAGCTGTTGATAACTTCAAACGGTTATTAGGATCGAAATCTCAAGGAAGATTTTGTGAAAATAAACTAATTATCTACAGTGTAGTTCTTAACCCATTGCTGGTGGCATCATGTGGTGCTGGTGAGTACCACTATATGCGCTGATGCTGTTTGCAGCAGTTTCTTTGCTTGATTTAAATGCTAAATATTTACATTGTAAAGACAGCTCCAGCCAAGTTGCGCCGCGGTCAAGACCGACCAGCGCGGCAGAGCCAGTGCCTCCCACAGAGAAATCTTTCACAGGTCTCTGAGCTCACAGTGTGGCTGAATGTAATGACAAATAAATCAACCGTGGCTTGGGTACCCGCACCAGGAGCACAGGGAAGGCAAGGAAGAGGAGGCAGAGAATAGAACAGGTGGCCTGAGGAAAAGGCACTATCTCTGTGCCTTTTTATTACAACATATTAATTTTTAGACGTAGTCTAAATGCATCTCCAGTTGTCAGTCTCCGAAACCACAAAAAAGAAATGGGGGCTTTAACAGTGTCAAAGATCCTCAACTTGAGCGCTTGATAATGTTTTTCTATAGTGGGTCTAAAATGGTAAGGTTCTAACTCTCAGTTTCATTTTTGGCTTCATTAACTACATCTTTTGGTTTAATTACCATGTCTGACAAGTCCTGTATTTCTGCAGTTCTAAGCTTGCAACTCCTTTTTTTGTTTTTCGGCCAGCCTTGTTGTCCAAGAACTTCAATCGTTACGAAGCAGTTACAAATCCGACATGTCCAAGGATGTTTCACTTCATGCTATTTTGTTTTCCATCGGTAGCGCTTACCGTATTTACTCGCGTAATTTGCGCACTTTTTTTCGCGATTTTAGAGCTCCGAAATGGGGGTGCACAAATTACGCGAATATTTCGTGTTTCGCGAAGACATTTGAAATAACGTGTCATATAATGCAACTAGCGCGGTAACTCTTTTGGATACGATCTCACGTAACACTGCAAAACGTTGGTGTAAGAGAATACGGCTGCTCCAGGGACACTTTTCGCAGTCCCTTCGCGTTTAGAGCGCAGCACGTAGAAGTGTTTACGAGCCGCCTGCTGATGGGTGCCGAGATAGCGCGCGCGCCAGCGCTATCTCGGCAGCCATGCGATCGCTCGGCAGCCGAGCGAACCCCCCCCCCCCCCTGCCTCGCGTCTTTTCATGCTCGTTGAAGACGGGCGGGGCCTTTCCTCCCCGCATCGACGGCAGGTGTCCCGATCGGGGTGATGTTATCACATCCGCCTTCCGAGCGACGGAGATAGGCTGGGCTCGTTTGATCTCTGCTTCAGCCGTTTTCGTCGCCCCCACTCGCATGCTTTTATTCTAGCGACCGTACTTTGGGCTTCGGGGGCTTCCGGAGAAAAGAATCGGAAAAAGGGGCATCGCACTTGCAGCTCCTTTTGCGTATGACTGCACTCGCCTGCGCAGCGAGGGGCGCGGCCGCGCGGCTGTCTGTCCGTGCGTGCGTGCCGCCGAGCTGGAAACGGGGAGTGCAAAAAATGCGAGGAATTTTTTTTTTTTTGCAAAGCTGGCTAAATATTAGGGGTGCACAAATTATGCGAGGGCGCAAATTATGCGGGCAAATATGGTACTTTATGTAGCTTTTATAGTTGGATCTTGGGATCTTGGATATGCATTCTAGAGCCTTTCTCTTACTGACTCTGGTGCCGCACAGAGGACCATGTAGGTGTCTGCGTAAGCACCAGTAAAATTCTGTGCATTATATGAGAGAGCTTCCTCTCTGTTCTGAATGCTTGAGGGGCTACAAACATTGTTGAATAAGCATGCAGTTGTATTTTATAAAAATAGTGAAGTTGTGTTTATCTCTCTCTTGACTCAGATTCCCCATGGCGTCACTTTTGGGCCTGGACAGACTTCCTGAGCTATGTGGAATTCATGGCCAGCTTCGCACTCTTCTCAGGAGCCCTGTTGTACCTGCTGCTTGATGTAGAGGTCGTGGTTGAAGTGATAGGCTTGGTTGCTTTGCTCACTGAAGCTCTGCTAGGGTTGCCTCAGTTTTGGCGCAATTTGCAGAACCAGTCGACTCATGGCATGAGGTAAGGGTTCCGCTTAATTATGGTTATTGTGCTTTTAGGAAGCCTATGATGCAGTGCTTATTGGCTACAACATTTTTTGGAGGAATGGATGCTGTTACTTCTCTATCCTGATAGTATTGCTGTGTGTACTGCAATGGGGAAAGCCATACTGAAGTGCTCAACAAAGCCAAAGCCAGGATAACATGAACATCGTCTAGTGTTTTTCAGTATGCTGTACTTAATAATATGTATCGCTGGCATCTGAAAAGGTCTCATTTAACGAAAACAACCACATTGCAACATTATTTTGTAAAATTGTGTAGAGAAAGTTAATCACTGGCTACTGCATTGTAGTGCATTTTCAGCATTGCTTTCATAGGTCTGTAAAGAAGAAAATGTACTCAGACTTCTTGAATCCATACTCTGTTTATTCCATGACAGAGCTTTGAAGGCAGGTGTGTGCACTGCATTGTGGTCTTACCCTATCAGCTTTAAAAAAAATGATTTTTTGCTTTGTCTGAAAATGACTGAAATGTTGCATGTTTCGTACAAGTTGTATGAGGAAACCTACTGTATTTATTCATGTAAGTTGCACACTTTTTTTCGCGATTTTAGAGCTCCAAAAAGGGGGTGTGTAAATTACACGGAAATTTGAGCACATTCGAAATAACGTGCAATATATAGTTATGCATGCGGTATATACATTAAAAAAGAAAATAAATTATAGCAGAAAGGAAAGGTACCTGTTTATTTAACAGAATTAACTCGTACTTTAACCACCCAGATCAGAAATCACTGGTCGAGAGGTCCAACTGGGAATCATCGTCACGGCCGCTGTCACCGCCCTCCCAAAGCGCATCCTCCTTGGTTTCATCGAGCGCGTTCTACATCCACGCTATCTTTCTGCCTTGAACTGCAGCATCTTGCACGACACGGTGGTACTGGAGGACCTTAGCTCTCACACATATTTGAAAAGGTTTCTTCAACAGCAGGAAACTCTCTCTGCTTCAGTCCTTGGAACACTGTCCTTCCTGGTCTCATTTTTACAAGTGAACTCTTCTGCTTTCTCCAGTATTCAACATGAGCAGAAGTCAGAGCGGCAATCGTCAGCATGAAACGGAACACAGCGCCAGGGGTGGATCAGATCACCAATGCCATGATTCGCAACATGAATGACGAAGCCATCACAGCGCTCATGAACTTTATAAACAAACACTGGGTCAATGGAACGATACCACAGCAATGGAAACATGCTGTGATAACCATGATACCAAAACCAGGGAAGAAATTGGCTATAGAAAACCTCAGGCTCATCTCTCTTACATCGTGCCTAGGAAAGGTGTTTGAGAGATTAATAAACACTAGACTACAACGACATCTTGAAGAAAACAACTTGATGCCAAACACCATGTTTGGCTTCCGCCCAAATCTCTCGACACAAGACATCCTTCTACTTTTAAAAGAGGAAGTATTGACCAATGTTCCCAAAGCAGGAGAACACATTGTCATGGCCATCGATTTAAAAGGAGCCTTTGACAACGTCAGTCATAAAGGCATACTAGATGGGCTGGCAGAGATGAACTGCGGTCAAAGGACGTACCGTTATATCCAAAGCTTGCTTAGTAAAAGAACTGCAGTAATCAAACTAGGAGAAGATGAATCCAAAATCTTCCACCCTCCGAGCAAAGGCACGCCACAAGGAGCTGTGATCTCGCCAACACTTTTCAACATAGCCATGCTTGGCCTAGCCAAGAAACTCGAAGACATTCCAGACATCGGACACTCTTTGTATGCGGATGACATAACAATATGGACAACCAAGGGTAACCTGGCAGAAAAAGAAGAGAGGCTCCAACTAGCTGCTAAAGTAATAGAAGAGTACACAAGGGAAAAAGGACTTCAGTGCTCAGCAGAAAAATCAGAAATTATTCGATTTTCCAAAAGTAAAAAACAAAGGACAGACCCGAGCCTTCGACTTGAGGTCAAACTAGATGGCAATATAATTCCAGAGAAAACAACTGTTCGAATCCTAGGGATGTGGCTACAATCCAATCAGCGATGCCTCCATACACTAAGCATGATTAAGAGAACAGCTCAACAAATTGTTCGCATGATAGTCCGCGTTACGAACAATCGAACAGGAATGAAAGAGCAAGACGCGCTTCGTTTAGTAAAAAGCCTAGTCATCAGCAGACTAACATACTCACTACCGTATCACAACATGAGTAGAGATGAGAAAGAAAAGGCGGACCAAATAATAAGGATAGCGTATAAAGCAGCTCTGCGACTACCACAAAGTACTTCAACAGAGAAGCTATTAGCTCTTGGCCTCCACAACACATTTGAAGAGCTGGCTGAAGCACAACTTACTACCCAAGTCAACCGCCTGCTGCAAACACCAACCGGCAGAGCACTTCTCCAGAGGATCAGCCTCGGCGAACAAGTCCAAGCACATCGAAGAACCAGGGAACTGTCCTGCCTACTGAAAGACTGGTACAAGGTATCCCCACTACCGAAGAACATGGATCCAACTCTGCATGCTGGAAGAAGAAAAGCAAGAGCAGCTTACATAGATAAAAAGACAAAATACATGAACACGGCGAGATTCACAGACGCCGCACCATATCAGTCAAACGCAAAGAACATGGTAGCAGTGGTTACAGACCGAAAAGGAAAGGTTACCAGCTGTGCCTCAATAGCCCAAGCCTCCATAACAGAAGCGGAGGAGGTAGCAATTGCACTGGCAATCAAGGAGGGCCGAGAGCGCAAAGCCCCACTCACAATAATCACGGACTCGAAAGCTGCGTGTAGGAACTACCAAAGGGGTCGAATAGGTACGAAGGCATACCAAATTCTAACCAAAGCTAATAAGGACATCCCAATCGAATACACCCAGACCATAATCTGGGCGCCAGGGCATGAGGGTATCACCGGGAACCTATTTGTGGACGAGGCGGCTCGAGGCTTCACAAATCACCGAGCCTCCACGGACACTGCGGTAGAGGACCCGACGCCCTTAGACCCTAATTGTGCAACAATTCTGCAGTATTACAGAGATAGCAGAAAAATGTATCCAGCACCACATAAGAATCTCACGGCAATGCAATCTACGGCGCTACGCAGACTCCAGACAAATACATACACGAACTTACACAGGCTACATACATTCTACCCCACAGCATACAGAGATATATGCCCGTGGTGCGGGTCCACACCAACTCTGTTTCACATTACGTGGGAGTGTACACTACACAGTGAAGAACACCACAACATGAAAAACACAGAGCAACAATGGGAGGCACTGCTGTCCAGCTCGGTCTTTGAGGATCAGCTCTGGCTGGTCCAAAGGGCCGAGATGATGGCATGAGCCAGCGGAGCCCTGGAATAGGGGCCCCGACCATTTGTGATGCCCCGCCTTCAGGGCAACAATTTCTTTTCTATATTTTATAATAAAGTTTTGTTCTCGCTCTCTCTCTCTCTCTATAACAGCAAGCTTGAATTTTGCCGTATAGTTATTGTAGCCCATCGCAAGTGAACAATGAAAGCACGACTGGCTGATGGTGAATGCTTCCGATATCAACGAAGGATGCACTGCAGTGCGGATGCAGAGACTGAGGGGCAACGAGGGAGAAAATTGCCACAACTGGCCCTCGCATGCCTCCGATACAGAAAATAGTCCGTGCCCTGTCGCTTGCATGCATTCTCATAGCGGGAGAGAAAGGGAGATAGAGGGAGGCAAACGCTCGAGCAGTTCTGACAACCCTTGAACGAGGTCGCATGTTCATACAGTCCCTAGATATTCTAGGACCACACCTGGGGCTTCGGGGGCTTCCGGAGAAAAGAACAAAGTCCTTGGAAGAAGGGACTTCACACTCGCAACCCGAGGGGCATGACTGTCCAAAGTCTGCTTGTCTGTGGGAGCGCTAAATGTGCGACTAAATTTTTTTTTTTTAATGCAGGCTAAATATTAGGGGTGTGCAAATTATGTGAGGGCACAAATTATGCGGGTAAATATGGCATCTGAATTCTTAAAGTTTCGAAAGAAGGATTCTGCATAGGGAATGAAACTACCATGATGCCTTTTTAAGCAATTTCTTCTGTATGTTATCTGCACATGTCTCACCTTAATTTTGCATAAAACTTACTGTATTTGAGCCTACCATTTAAAGTCTTGTTATGATGAATGCGTGCCAAGAAAGACATTCACTTTGTCACAATACGATTGTGCCAACCCACCAATGACAACAAAGTCTTCCAAGAAGGCACGAGTGCTTGAACCATGGATAGTAAGCCAGTTTGCTCTGGTGTTTCAACATAGAAATGGTTTGCTTTCCTTCACCACAATGACAGCCTTGATGGTACGACTGCCTTTCTTTTTGTCTGACCACTCTGACATCCGGTTTACTTACGTAGAGGCTTGTTTTCCAGTTGCTAACATCACTTCACAGCAAGCAAGATCAGGCCACTTACTCAGTGCCCATATTATTTGGCATTTTAACTGTTTCCTGGTCAGATACTGTATGATATGCTGAAGAAGGCAATCTATGAATTCACAGCGATTTCTGAATGGAAGTATCTGCAAGTGCTCCTGTTGTCAACAGAGTATTGCTGTCCATCACATTTCTTCTGACATATAAAAGCCCTTCTTAGCACTCAAATCTTTGGCAGCACACTACGAAAGAAACTGCTTATTCAGAGCTTACCAAACCCATGGTCCTTATGGATTTACATCAGCATCAGACCTTAACCTGTGTGTGCTGGCCGCTCTCACTGACAAAGTGTATGAAATACTAGTGCCTTTGCAGCTATTGGTACCTGCTGTATGCTCTGAGGTATGGCATGGCATTTTCCATCTTGGCAGTTACAGTGCTTAAAATCGATCAACTACTACTCTGCAACTTCTTTACCTACCTTTTCAAGCCAAATGACATTACGAAGTTTTGCAGTAACGTTCAAAGGCTCACAGATTTTGTGGCAAGCACGATGACACCAGAGTGGGGCACTTTGGGCATGGGCGATGTTTCATGCGATCTCCACATCATTCACCAACAGGCTCCTGCCATTTTTCTCCAGCCATGCATTTGTCCGAGTTACTACTGCCTCTTTGGTATCACATTGCTTTGAAAAGTCTGCACATGCACAGTGTAGGACTTAACCATCTGGCTAGCCAGAAAATGACATCTGGAACCACTAGTGGCAACAACTGACTCCTGCCTGTCTACCAGTTGCCACTTCTTTGTAAAAGACTCCATCGGTGCACTGCTGTTTCTTGTCAACACAGGAGGAGATGTGTCTATTCCACCTGCACATAGCATAGGTGAAAACTGTGAGGCAACCAAGAAACTGTGAGCTGACAATGACAGCAAAATTTATTTATTGCTCCACTTCCATCGTGTTTAACAAGGCCATTCATATAGATTTTGGGGGCACCTATCAGCTGCATAATTACTAGGTGCCAACTTTCTCGCAAACTGCAGCCTTCTAGGTGTCACGCCAAGGATCTGCAACTGTATCAGAAGCTGGCAAAGTTCTCACCATTGCACCAGTTGTGTTCACTGCACAGCAAAATGTTCCAGAGTCCTACACCTTATAACTTGATGGATTCTCATTTCTTATTCCTTCACTTGACTGGAATAAACGTGTAGGCCATAACATTGAACATTGCAATGTTGTTTGAAGCCCACCTTTTCATGCATTACCCCTTCACTGCACACCAGAGAACTATAGCCATACACAAATCAAAAACATGCTGGAGACTGGTATTGCTTCTCGATCATGTAACGTATGGTCATTACTAGGCCGTGTGAATAGCATAAAATTTTGAGCATGAAATGAATTCGAATATTGTTTGAGTGTAAAATGAATCAAATATTCTTGAAATAATGCAGTGTTAAATTATATGGGCAAACATGGTAAACATGGGCAAAAATAACAGATTTATTGCACGACTAGTGTACTGTCAGGACGTCATCCCTACGAAAAAAAAGTCGTGTCTTAAAGAACAGTCCAACATAGAACTGTGTATATGCATAAGCTAACTTTGCCACAACACAGAAATGTTAACTTCTTCGCAGTACTTTAAGTGCGCCACAGTTAATTTAAGTGCAAATCAAATCGAATAACAAATGCTACTTGAAAATTATTCATATACCCCTAGTCATTACCTCTTCATATGGCGCCAAAGAAAACTAGCAATTGGCATTCTTGTGGACATTATTATGCCTTGAATGTGATAGCAGTCAGCTATGGATACCTTCTGCTAAATTTTCAGAACCTTTACTGCCAGTCTCCATGAGGAAACTACAAGTAAAGGTTATCTTCACAGAGTAAAAGTCTATTCCAAAATTGATCTGGCAAAGGCTAGTCACCAGATATAAATGACCAAGGAAAATACTGCCAATGCAGCCATTACACCCTCTTTGGGCTGTTGAATCTCTCCAAATGACTTTTGGCCTCAAGAACACTGTGCGAACACTTCATTGACATCGTCGTCCATTGGCAACCATTTGTGGCTGCTTACATCGACAGTTTGGCTGACAGCTTATATCACGAAGTTCATTGTTAACACCTCTGAGTTCTCTTCAACTGATTTCAGAAGGGTGACCTAGTTATTAGCTCAATTTGGTGTACCATCCTTAGAATTTATTTAGTGTAAACAGTGTAAACAGTGATTGCAACAAACCTGTTGCACAAAAGTCCAGGCCGTTGAAAGATAACCTCATCCAAACTCAATCGAACACTCCTTAGCTTAGCGAATTTCTGCAGGTGTTTCATCCCGTTTCGTGCCACAGTGCTTAAACCACTACTGACTAACTCGAGATCTCTGGCATCGACTGCTGTGTGGACAGGTGCAGCAGGAAAAGCTTTCGTAGCCATAAAGGCTCATCTAGGCAAAGCAACACTTCTAGCACATTCACTGTGTGACGCCCACACTAGTCTCATAGTGGATGCTTCTCGCATGGCTGTTCAATCAGTTCTTCAGCAGTTCATGGATAGGGACTGAAAACCCCCTAGATTTTTCACAAAGGAGCTGTCAGCCCCTGTGGTGGGCTACAGTGTTTTGTTCAAGGCTTTCTTGCACGTTATCGTGCTATAAAACACTTTCTGTTTTTTAGAGGGATGTCACTTTACCTGATTCACCGACCATAAACAACTCGCCAATGCATTAAGCTCTGGAGGAGTGAAGTACTTGCTACGGGGAATGAAACAGTTGGCATACCTTGCTGAGATTTCAGTACAGGTTGAGTACATCAAGGTTGCACTTAACATTCTGGCGGATGCACCAAAGCGCATCCAGTGTTGCTTTTGGGAGCTAGTTTATGACAGATTGGTTGCTCTGTACCAAACAGCACCAAACAGCTGGGAACTTCTCGGTGAATGCTGATGATCGGGAAACGTGAACGCTGAAGATAGCATGGAGCAGCACATGATCTACTGCACAACTGACCAAACAACACGTGAATTAACACAATGAGGTTTGGCCGGTTTCACTAAGCTACGGCTGCCACCGGTTTGGCGTGTGCTAGATTGCAGTTTTGAGGGTATGGTAGCCGCGGCGCGGTGCTGCTGGCCGCACCTGGTTCCGGCGGTGCGAGTATGGTGGGTTTGAGAATACGAGAAAACCAAAGTGGCGGCATTGATCGTAACTTCAGTCAGTGGTTAGCGGTAAAAAGTCCGGAAAAACGGATGCCGGAGGCTATAAGTGTCCGGCATTTTGGACTTTTTAATACATTGACTCTATGGGGAACTTGGTGGTGCTGCAGATCAGTCCGGGAAATCAGGAGTGTCCAGAATTTTGGGCGTCCTCGAGAAATTGGACGTCGACTGTATTTTTAACTTGGCCCTGAAAGTTCTGAAAAAGTGACCGGTAGCACCATCCTCGGTGAGGGGTGTCCAACTACAAGTATAAAGCGAAACCTAGAAAAACCAATCTAGGTTCACTTATTTTGCCTAAAACCAAAAATTTATTACTAACAATTGCATTTTATATCACGTCTTGTAGCGTTCCTTTGTAATGGAGAGTAATTCTCTTTTTTTTTTTTTTTTTTTCGCATTGAATGTTGGCGCTATGGGTTTGTCTCACGAAATCCTGTGTAAATTGGTGGCCTGCCCATACTGCAGTAGAAGAAAGCTGATGGCACAGTACTTAATTTGACTGATTGCGTGCCACAGATGACTACAGTCGAACGCGGATATATCAAACTCGAAGGGGATCGCAATGTAATTCTATATATAGAAGATTCGATATAACAAAATACAGGCCTTGAGACCTTACCTGTGGCAGACAATCACCTACCAATCGGTGGATTCAAGAATGACAACTACTAATCCCGCACACATGACGCAAAAAAATGTGTTGTTTGCGTGGGAAAAAAGTCGCTGATCATGGCCTGCTTCTTTGTCTTCGAAATTAAGTTAAAGATGCTGGCCTTGATCTTATCGTGGCTGTCTAGGTGCGACAGCCTGGCCAGCGGAGTACAAGCGTGTCGTCGCCACCACCTTCTCTGGACGGTCGTCGTCGCCACTTGAGCTATCAGCCTGGGCATCCTGGTTCCCTGCGACCACAGCTACCATGTCCTTGTCAGCAAGGCTCATGACAGCATGAACATTGCAGTCAGCTTCCACAAAATCGTCCGCAGACATTCCGGGTGAAACGGCAGATGGGGAAAGGGACGACAGCTCGCGAAACGTGTTGTTTATGCACTCGTCACTGCCGTCCTCACAGGTTTCCGCAAGTTTGGCCGCACGAAGCCTGCCTTCCGGAAGCATTTGGCCACTGTATCCTTCTTTACATCTTGCCAGGTGCCCTTCATCATTTTAATGGTACCAAGCAGCTCAACTTTAAGCTCAGTGCCCATCCGCTGGTTGACCAAAAGCCTATCAAGGAGTCGTCTCCTGTAACCCACCTTGAAGGACTTGATGTTCCCCTGGTTGAGCGGTTGCAGCTTTGCTGTCACGTTGGCAGTCAGTAGCTTGATCTCGGTGTTTTTGAGTTTGTAGGTGGTGTGGTGGGCCGAGCAGTCATCCATAAGAAGGCAAGCGTGACGCCCTGACTTGCCCAGCTCGACGTCCCATGCCTGCAGCCATTCTTTGAAGAGCTGACGCGTCATCCACGCCTTCTTGTTAGAGGCATAGCGCACAGGGGGCTGCTTGTAGTTATTGAAGCAGTGCGGTGCCCTTGCTTTTCCAATCACAAAGGGCTGGGGCTTTCGAGAGCCATGCACGTTGGCAGTGAGCAGAACGCTCACGCGGGCTTTGCTCATTTTGCCCCTGTGACACATGCTGCTCCGGACGTCGAGCGTCTTGCTTGGCAGCATTTGCCCGGACAGACCAGTGCCATTGGCGTTGAAGGTTTCCGCAGAAGAAAACTTTGCAGAGATTTCCAGCCACTCCTTCGTAATCCACTGCTGGATGTCCTGGCTGCTGATGGCTTCACTTTTGACAGAAATGATTCTGCCGGCGATGTTACAGCGGTTCTTAAATCTGTGAAGCCACCCGGTGTTGTCGACAAAGTTCTTTTCACCGAGTGCAGTGCCAAACTATTTGGCCTTAGCCATTAAGATTGGGCCATTCACTAGACTATTCTTAGCCCGGACTTCTAAAAACTAGGTATAAAGTGCCCTCTCGAATTTCTCATGGGCGTGCACACGACAGGCTCCCAGTGTTGTTGCTCTGCCGCTTTTGCCATTATGTTCCCCTTCTTCTTTAACAAGGTACTCAGGGTGCTCCAAGGAATCCCAAGGTCGTTTGCCATCATCAAACCTTTTTTGCCCGCCTCAACATGCTGAATGACTTTCTACTTGGTCGCAAAGTCAAGGTGCTTGCGCTTCTTGACACTGCTTGTGCTTGCTGCAGCCATTGCTACGCGACAACTTGAAAATTATAGCAGTCCGCTGTGCCTTCGCACACCACACACAGTGAGCACAAAATAAGCATGTGGTCTTAAGCGACGATGCCAAGCCTTGCTGAAGTGAACTCTGTGGACTCTGCCAACAAAGCGCTCCCGATTGCCACCTCCGAGGGCAACAGCATGTATGAAAGGCGCAAGCTGTAGTTGGCTGTGCTATAGTGCCTAGATTATACTGGCTAGTGTGCTGAGCGGAGGGGGTTCCCAATGGGAGGAGGTGGCAGGGTCGGTGATGCCTTCCAACTCTGACTGGCAGGTGGCGCCGCTGAAGTAAAGATGCGGCTGCGTGGTTTTGTGCTCCTGCACCTCCTCAGTGCTCCGCGTCTTGTGTTTTCTGAAGGTATTTTGCCCACGTATGCATTGCAAAATGGGAGAGAGAGAAAAGAAAAGACTGAATTAAGCGTCACAAAAGATAAGAAGCGAGGCGGCTAGAGACAGAACGCCCGTTTATTCCGAGCTTTGACTAGTGGACAAGAGAAAAAGCCCGAACTTGTTCCACAAGCTTCCACAGCTTTTGCATGAGCAGCTTGCTATACCAGCCTAAAAGGTGCCAGCATGCCAAAAGGATGAGAGACATGGGGGTTGGGTGGGGGGCTACTGTTATACTTGAAACATCTACTGACGGCATAAATGTGCCAGTTTAGGTGTCTCACCAGCCCAAAAGTTTATTTTCTAGCTGTTTGCTGCCACTGGCTTCACTTGTTTTACGTCACATTTAAAGCTGTCCACTTCCAAAAGCACATTCTAGTATCTTAGTTAGCTGGGTGGATGGGCAATTAAGAGCTAATGGAAAGGACAAGTCGCACTCAGCACAAAAGAGTGCCTCGACGGTATTTGCGCTAGTTACCGAAAGGTATATATAGTGGCGGGCTTCTCGGCTACAGACAATATAGGAACGCCTCGCACGTTATGTTTATTATTTTTAGGAGACAGGAATGCACATGAAATGCGCACAAGCACATCTGCTCTGTGCATTTTATGCTTGCCCTTCTCTTCCTCTCCCTTCTCCCCCCCCCCCCCCCCTCGCCCAGAAAGAATCTTTCTTTCTTGCGCAACTGTTCCTGGTTACCAAGTCATGTACGTGTACATTATGCTTCACTATCTCTGCTATCAGATAATGCTGTTTTACATCTACAAAATCATGTTGCAGTGTTGCTGTCATGGCTCCTTTTATTTTGCAGTTTTTGTTATTCGGAGATAAGAATCGCTGATGTGAACCCCCTCCTTTTTTATTTATTTATTTATTTTTTTGGTTCTTGCCATTCTGTAAAGCTGGAATTCAAGCTCGTTGGCACCCTCATAAGGTCATTTTTTTATAAAATGAGCAGTGTCTTACAAATTAAATGTATTAGCTGCGAATCCTCTTCGCGCGACCACGTGGAGTGGGAGCACTTTCAATTGTCAAGCTGGGTCGGCCCCTGGATGTTCTTCGACTTTTTGTTTCTCTTGAGTGGTTAACCACAGAATGATGGCATGCGGTAGTGTATACATACAGTACGTGTTAAACGTTCCGCCGTTTTCTAGTACAGTGTTATGTAAGGATTTTCTGCGGGCAGTGATTTGGCGCTAAGTTTTCAGACAAGAGTCCGCTGCGGTGATGCAGTGGTTATATGGTGCTCGGTTGCCACTAAAAAAAAACACGGGTTCGATCCTGGCTGCGGCAATCACATTTTCGATGGAGGTGAAAATGCCAGAGACCCGTGTACTGTGTGCTGTCAGCGCACATTAAAGACTCCCAGGTGGCTAAAATTTTTGGAGCTCTCTATTAATTACGGCGTTCCTCGTCCTTCTGTCTCTATCATTCCCTTACCCCATAGAGTTTCTCGCAATTGTGCCATACTCCCACGGACGCTGAGCCATGATCCCGACACGGGCTTCAGAAAATAGCGTCCTTTCGTTAACCGAGCCGCAATTATCAGACAAGACTGTTTTAAAAGCGACGAGGAACACTGAATTTGGAGCAGAAAGCACAGTGTTCCGGAGCAGAAACTGCGGGTGCCGCGGAACACGCGATGAACCTTAGAGACTTACAGCGCCACTATGCGGTGGCTGTGGGAAGGCGTCAGCGCGGTGGCCACGTGAGCACACGTGCTCAGCACACTAGCCTGTATATTCTGGGCACTATAGCTGAGCAAATGCAAAGGGCTTGGATTGTGGTTGGCTTTTCAAAACTCACGAAAGACTAAAAAAAATATTTTAAAAAGAGAAAGTCGAAAGGGGGAGGCCGTTGGTGCCTTCATTCCTGCTCTCCAAGCTGACTGCTGTGGTAACCCGTGCAAGGAATGAGAGAGAGAGACGAAAAAAAAAAAAAAAACTGTTCTACAAGTTGGAGTACATGAGCAGCAGGAGTACAGTCTGAACCCCCTCTCACGTTTTTCGAGCGTTTCGGGTGTCGGTGGAAGCGCTGTGCTGTGGAGGTCGCGGTGTGCAGTGAGTGCCGAAGCGCACCTTCCAGCCTGCGCACCGTTCAGTATATCCGATGGCAAGTAAAAATACCGTTCTATATTAACTTACGATTTTCTGTACTTTTACACAAAATTTTCAAAGGAATAACTTACGAGTTCGATATAGCCAAAAATTCGATATATGTGAGTTCGATATATCCGTGCTCGACTGTACTATGGTAATATCTTTATTGCTAAACAAAAGCAGATTGATCCTGAAAATACACAGTAACCAGTGTTGCCGGCATCCCTACAGGAGCAGAAGAGGAGACCACAAGATAGAAAAATTATGTTTTAAGCATTTCTACTCACATTCCAGTGAAACTGCTGCAAGCTTGCGAATGGTACACTTTCTGTTGCAATAAAAAAAGTAGAGGAGCACTGAAGGACGGATGGTAGACAGTCCCTTTAACTTGTTGGTGATGTGCTGAACTTGTGGGCTAATAAACACGGCTGGCTAAGGCCTTGCTAGACAGTTGCTGAACTTTTCGGTAGTGGCAATGTGATCGATTGACATCTTACAGAATGATAATAATAATAAATAAATCTTCTCTATGTATGACACTCCGTTTGCATAAAGACATTGTTTCTGGCTTGCAGAGCCCAATGTGGCAGTTGTTTATATAGGTGTGCATGCAGTACGATGAAGAAGAAAATGCTTGTCTATTTATGTGTTATAGAATGTGGTTTATTAAGGTTACGCATAATAACATGCCATGCTACAATGGCATACTTGACAACTTCCCCATTTCCAGACCAGTCCTCTTGACTCCCAGTTGTACTGGCACAGCCATAAATCTCCAAATAAACAGCCCTAACACTGTTGTGAAAAGAAAATAACAGGGGACAGAGGTTCTAAAAATTTCCTAGCTTTGAAGAACTCTGACGACTTGCTGCAGGGCCCTCTCCTCTACCCACTGATGTAATAATGGGAGGGGAAGGCTCTGCATTTGTGTCGAGCCATTGTGATCTGCGGTTTGCCATGTTTTCTTTATCTTGGTGATGAACTCACAAAAACATACCACAGCGCAGGGCATGAAAAGTTATACAACTGCATTATGTGGTGAAGTGGGCTAGGTGTAGGAAGGGGCGACTAGCTTTCGCGGGTCCAGACGTTTGCCTACACACTCCCTTGTCGTGGACTATTGACCACTGACCATGGTGACGGCACGCAGCAGGTGGTGGCGCGAAGAGCCATGCCTGCTGTGTGGGCCAAAAAAGGGACTGTGCGGCGTCACGGTGGTCTAGTGGTTATGGCACTCGGCTGCAAATCCGAAGGTCGCGGGATTGAATCCTGGCCGCGGCGGCTGCATTTCGATGGAGGCGAATGTGGAGGCCCGTGTGCTGTGCGATGTAAGCACTCAGACGCTGATGCCCTCTCACGCTCTCCGCTACCTCCTGACCCTGCTCGCTCACCTGTCACCATCTGCGATGCGTCATCTCTGAGCATCAGCGATATGCCGGCCGAGCAGCTGAAGGACCCCTGAAGTTTACTAAAAAATTTTCAGGGAGACTTAAAAGCACACGGTATAGCCATACAAATAGGCACAAGTGTCAAAGTAACAGGAGTTACTAAATTACTGGAAACTTCAAAATCGACTTTTATAAGAAGAGAAAGTGCCCAAATATGAAGTGAACTTTTGTTTTATACATCGAAGGAGGTCTGACCTGTCTACACCTAAACATTACTGCCCTGTGTGCCAAGCACTTACTTTGAAAAATGCGTGGTATAGGCGTGCTTTGGGGACTATGATACCTACTGTTTAATGCTTTATATCTGTTTCGTTCATTCCAGCAAACAGATGGTGCTCATGTGGACTATGGGGGATGTTTTTAAGACAGTCTACTTCATAATGCGGTCAGCACCATTCCAGTTCTGGGTTTGTGGCAGCCTTCAGGTGTCCCTTGACGTTGCCATCCTGATACAGGTGGCATGGTATAAATACAGACCAGCATCCTCCAAGGTTCCCAAGCACAGCAGTCATATCAGCTGACGGTGTCTTAATAGGGACAGTGTTTATGTGTTTGTGACCATGGCTGTTACTGGCTTTTTGCCACTTAACCTTATTTCTCTGTGCTTTGCTTGATAGAGTTATGGGATGAGATATGTAATTCTTAGTTCTCTTAGCCTCCTTGATGCCAAAAACGTGATGTCAGCATCAAAATGCCTTTATTTTTGACAAGCATCACACTGTATTTTTATGATATATTTATATGATAAAAATTTCATGAGGTATTATAATCAAATGCAAGTAAGTTGCATAAGATAAGCAGCAGCAAGCTTGCTGTAACATTTAGTTCATGCTGAAGTAAGCTGCTGTCTATTTGAATTTACTGTGCTTGGTTATTTATGTGTTTCTTTTTGTTGCTTTTGTATAGCCGTTTATGAAGCAGTGCACATCTGTCATTTGTTTTTGGTAAGCTGTGAGATTGGACAGCTTGATCTCAACAAAACGGATGAAAATGGTGTGCGGAAAGGAAGCCTTAAGCTTCTGTATCATTGAGTGTTTCATGCAGAAACCTTACCAGGGAGTTCCAATAAGCAAGCAGGGTCACCTTATGCCCATTCAGCTGTTAGGCTGAAGTGAAATGCCCATGCCTCGTTTTTATTTACTGAGAATGTGGCCTTATGATTAAGACTTGATGACTCACACTTTCGTGCTTTTTGTGAAGCTTGACATAAATGTAGCTGAGGTTCAGTTGCGGTGTTGCTGTGGTTTGCTAGTTAGAAAATGCACTGTTGCTCTTTAGGTGTTTCTGCAGATGTAATTTCATGTGGCAACTTCATTTTGGCACCATTAGAATCATTTTACTGATTTGCTTGTTCTCACGAAGCAGGGTTAAGTTTGGTTAACCTGGCGGCCATATTGCCAGGTTAATCACACTTGGCAGCATGACTGCCAGGTGTGATATGGTTTATAAATATATACTTATTCATAAACCATGTCATTCTGTTGTATGCTTTCTATGTCAACCTAGTATATGTAACATACTGGTTCCGTATACATAGGTAGTAAGTTGTGTATAGGGGCTGCATGTATTGCTTTCTTTCTTTCGTATTGTATATACTACAATCTTGTGGCACTGCCCTAAATAGCTACCAATGAACCAGTCCCTTAGCATAAGACTTATGTAGAGTGACTACTCACGTTTAACTACACTGTAATAATTTACATACAGCCTTTCGCGGTGCTAGCATATGAGCCCTTTATTCCGGACCATATTGTGCCTAATGTTGCTTTGCATATCATGCAGCGCAGCGTAGTTGAAGACATGTTTGCCAAGTAACTGAGTTATTCTTCAAAGGATAAAGAGTTTCTTGAATGACAGGCTGCTTGGTAACAGATTGATATGAAATAAAATTTCATACTGAATATGAATACTCTGACAGACTTTGTGTATTGGATGAGCAGTTATGTCAAAAGAGCACAGTTTATTTTGAAAATGTTTTGCCAGGCGTGTAGAGGAATTTTCATGTGTGATGCCATACCCTGCATCCTATCTCATTAAAGTCACAGACATTATCATTATGTATGATAAAATCATTCTAAAATTGTGAAACTTCAATGTGAATATGTGTGTAAAGGTGCAGCATCTGGAATTCTTTTCTGAAGATTTAACCATTAAAATAATATATACCTGCGCTCTGGCCACGAGGCTGTGAAGACAGAGATGTTGACTGTTGACACTGTGGTTATTGTGTTATGAGAGCAGAAGCTGAGTTCGCTGAGTCTATTGCTTCCCACCTGTTTGCTCAGGTAGCTTTTGGCTGTACTTTAAAAAATGAGTGCTCCTACAGAATCTTCTAAATTTACTTGTCTCATGGGAAGTTCAGTGCCAGTGAATCTATGGAAATTAAACAAATGCCCTGAAGGTTCTCATCACCACAGAATTGTCCTTAACATAGCTAATCTTAAATTGTATTGCATTGCTGCTGTCCTCATCCATGTGTTTCTATTGTTTTTTTGCTATTAAGCTTGATTAAATCTGGAACCAAGTGGCTTAGCAGCATGCATTAATTACCTTCTTTTAAACTTTAGTCTCTTTGGAAGTTGGGGAACTTTTGGTATTCAGTACGTTGAATTTGTGTTATGGAGATGCGTTTAATCTGTAAAAATGCACAGCTTTTGCCAAAAGGGAGCGGTGGCACATATTCAGTGCATGGCTCTGAGCATTTTTTTGCTGTGGTGATAGGAAAATGAACTTATGTTGGACTACCACAGTAACTCCTAGCATTGCAGGGCTTCTTGCTCTAGTTTCTGAGTTGGTGTTTGTGCTTCAGTCTGGGCAAGACCACACAAACTTCCTTGTTGTTTATGTCAGTGTAATGAATAGACAATGCTTCATTTCATACATAGCAGGTAATGCAGAAACTATACAAGTAGTGCAATCATAGATATCTTGTTCTATTTGTTTTGTAGTATGCTTGTTTTTTATCTACAGCTCATAAATAATTGCTACTTCACATAGTATAACTTACTGTTGCATCGGATTACATATTATTTGTGCCCCTTTAGACTTCCGGTATGTGAGCTATTGTATTTATTTTTAAATATTTTAAGTATTATTATGCTACTAGTGGTGCTCTATGGCCACTAGTGGTGGAGATATGTCGCTGTACTTCTTCATATAACATTGCAAGCTCACTAAGTACATAGAAAGAAGGAAAGAAAGAAGGGCCTAACATTAGCATTTTGACGACTGAAGATTTATTAATATAAGCAACAAATACATAGGAAAGGAGAAAATGCACACAAACCGAAATACCAAAGGGCCAAAGTCTTTTGGGCGGTTCTCGCCATTAGTACAATATGCATCTGTAGCAACTCATCAAATGAGCTACAGTTCCACTTTGCTTGTTCGCTGGCAGTTCTGCAGTACTTTCAATGTAGCGTGTAATCATGGCATATCTTACAATACAAGAGTGTACTTGCTGTTACAAGCTACTGCAGAATGTGTAGCTCTATCTGAGCATTTACCCCCTTGAGGATCGATGACATACATGTGTGTTGCCACAAGACAAATGCTAAATGGTCGATGTTGTACATGTACATTATCGTGTTTATGTTTAAAAAAGTGCTCCTTTCTCATTTCTTTCTTTGCCCATTAAGTCCTATTCCCCTGTGGAGATGTAGGGAATATTCTTCTTGCATTAATGACCTTTGATTTCCTTTGCAAGGTCTCTTTAGGCCACGCATCGGCTATCTCACCCACATCTGTGCATGTGCAGGTCCGCGGTGGTAAGGTTGCTTTCGTCTCAGGCAGTTTCCATTTGTTTCACAGAAATTGATGTCTGTCTGGTTTCTAATTTCTCAAAGGGCGACTGCTTGTTACTAGCCTGTTTATTCCCTACAGGGGTGCGATTCTAGGTGTTCACAGGTAGGCACTGGTATATACAAACAACATCACTGTTTACTAACAATGCTATCATGCCTGTGTTTTTCTTTCTTGGTATGCATAACCTTATAATCTTGTGAAACATAATTATTCTAACGTACATACTTATTTCTCGTAATATATTTTTCTTATTACAGTCAAGCTGTGTACCCATGGAGTTCAAAGAAATTTTCGTTTCACATGTCATTGTTGTAAGCAAAAAACGCCAGTTAAAATTAGCATTGCAGATCATAGTCAGCATAGCGCGGTGGAGAGGAGGGAAGGTGCATGGCAAGGGGAGCTCGCCAGATGTGCATAAGTCATCTGGTGCAGTTCATATGCACAGGTGGTGGTACGTCATCCCCCACCTGTGTAGCGGGGCATCATGGGTGTTGCGGGTGCATATAGCATCGCACAGCATAGGGAAAGTGAAGTGGAGAGGAGGTGTAAAGCAGGCAGTAGTAGGACGCGTAGAGCTGCTGCTGACATCGACCGCGTTTGTGCCGAACATGCCCGGTGTCCATGACTGTGGCAGCGGCTTGGCAGGTTGCTAGACCGGAGACTGGTCTAGCAACTCATTCGGTTCATTCCAGGCTACCATGGGTAGATCATGGAAGTAAACATGCCAGAAGAAAAGAATGTAATGCTCGAAGAAAAAGACAGAACCGTCTTGCTTAACAGCAAAACCCAGCAGCTCCCACACATGAAGTCAAGTGTATGCATCAGGCTAGGCAGTACGTTAAGTGCATTTCACTTCTCTGGTTCACTCGTAGCTTTGCAGGTGCATGAAGTAGCGGCATGGCGCAAGCAAGTCGCAGGCTGATAAAGTGCATGTGAAATTAAAGTGACGTCACAATGGGTAATCGTGGATGTAGCTTACAGCTTCACCGTCCAACCACCTTCTCAGCATGGATTAGAGCCACATTGAAAATTTTTTTTTTAGTAATGAGAAGTTAATGTATCTATGTCCGTGCAAATTCTTTCTGTCCCTTTATGGTAAAAACTATGGTAAATATTTTTCTATGTATGTCACTGACTATTTTATGTGTGCAGTAAAATATTGATCCTGGAGAGTCCCATTAGGCGGGAAAATTTGACTCTTGAATGGTTAAATACAGCATTCTTTAGTTGCTAATGTGAGCAGTGAATGGAGCAGCTATACCTTTTGTGGTGTTGTCTGCCATGTACGAAGTGATGTATAGTTATTTATCTGCAGGGTGTTGTGAGGGTACAAACCTGGTGCTGATGTTTTACAGTGAAGTTGTGGTTGTAGTTCTAAAATTGTTGACATTGTTGATTATAAATGCATCAACTATACTGGTTGTGTGTAAGTGGCACAACTCAGTGTGTAAACAATGTTACTTGTTAGCACTGTGCAGTTTTGAATGTTTATTTGCCGAAAAGTCAGAATGGACATGTCATGCTGTGTGACATATGTTACATCATATAAAATATTACATGTTGTTTTTTATCCTATTTTTGACATGTTAGGGAAAACTAGTGAGCTACATGTACCTAGACTTACCAGCTACATTTTGAGGTGTAAGATTGTGTGGTTTTAGCTGCATGTATATTACATTCATTCATGTATTTCACTGTGGTGCCTAAATATTTAATTCTATAGATTGTAAAGTTGTAAATAAGACATGTACTTAATGTCTTGTGTACTGCTACAGTTGAATACAGACCACTGGTTGTGATTTGTCATTTGCTTTCTAACACTCTTAAGAAAGTTCCATATGGAGTGTAGGGAGCGCTTACCAAAGAACATTTATTTTCACAAGACTGCTTGTGAGACCGTTATTGATGCCGAAAAGCAAATACCATATTATGGTGCCATGCTTGTCAAGCTTACCAGTCTGATTGGAAACTGATAGCATTGCTGTTTGTTCTGATACTGTGAATTGATTGTTCTGGTTGGGGCATGTAACTGCCACTTTATTTTCTTGCTGACAGGAAGGGGAGATTGCTATAGGCTTGTTGGCATTTCTCACAGTCATTATTCTTGCCACTTGCATGCTGCAACTACAATGCAATGTGATGTGCAAGAGCACTACAGCTGAAAACGGCTTCAATGAAATCAATCCACATGGCCAGGCAGAAGGCCATTTATTTTATGACATTGACCCAAATGCTGCTTACTAAGTCATGCAATATTCTGTGCCATGGATACCACCAGCTATGGCATCTACTGTCTGTGATGATGCCGACTGTGGCATTTGGAAAGTAGGTACTTAGTTTCCACCCTACCATCAAAGAAATAGGTTTTAACTCCATTTTTATGGTTTGTCAAATTATATTGTGCTCTAAAGGTCTGATAATGGCTTACTGTTGATCTGAGAAAACTGCATGTAACACTGAAGACGGGTGTAATGTGAAAATAAAACAGAATCCAACAGATGCATTTGTTGATGCTTATTTTTGCTTTGTGTTGAATGAGAAGTGCAACCTGTGTCAACATGTGCTGGGTTTGTTTCTATTATGAATAAAACAACAGAAGTAGCACCTATTTTTTTTCAAAATTTTCACAGTGTTATTGTACTTCACTGGCTAATTTCTTTTTGGGCCACAATTGTAGTAGTCCTTACCCAATCATTTCACATTGAAGATAATTTCAAATTGTGCGCTATGAGAAATGATTAGTGATATGAAATGATTGGTCAGGATCATGTTTCATTGGCACATTGTACCTACAAAGTTCTGTTTTGGTATAGTGCTCAATAGGTTTTCATTGTTTGCATCGATGGAACAGCTGTGACAATAGCGCTAAGTTTCACATGGAGGGGTCTTTTGTAGCGGTCGTATTCAATCATTTTAATCAGAAATTGTGCCAAGCCTGGGCAAAGCCTGGGCAAAAAAGCATAAGAGCTGCCTCCAATTCAAAATCGGAGGCCCACTGTTGTATTGCATTTCAATCCCGGTATAAGAGACAAGCACCAGGAAGAAGTTTGTCTCTCATATGAGGGTACCCTTGTAGCGAAACGTCGGGGCCGTTCATGTTAGACGCATCGGAAGGTCAGGAAGACGAAGAGGCGTGGGAGCCACTCCGCGCAGGCAAGCGATGAGGAGTCGACACAGTGAACTGGGAGAGCACTCATTGGGGGGTTTATTTAGCTAAGACATCTTGAAGTTGGAAAACACACAGGGCAAAAATTATACAACATAGAAAATGGTATCATACCCCGTCGGCCTGCCGAAGTGGTCCCCGGTGGTTTCGAGCGTCATGGTCCCCTAGTCCGCTTCCTAAAAAAGGCCAGTGTCGCCGCTTAAATAGCACTTTTTCAGCATCCACGGCGACGCGGACGGCTCGAACCACCACTGTTGCCCACCAATAGGAAAACGGCTTATACGGACCACTCAGGCAGGTCGAAGGTAACGGTTCTGCACGAGCTTTTACGATCGCGTGCATCCGGCCTCGCCACAAAACTAATACAAACAACACATTCCAGAAACTGGCCGCGACGCACACACGTGGTCTTCGTTCTCTGTACTACGTCGTCAAGAAGACTCCCTGCGGTGCGCCGGCTCGTTTGCTGGAGCACCCTTCTACAAAAGCAGTCGGAAAAGAAAAAAGAACAAGAAAACATTCTACGCGACGCGGTCTTCGCGACACATCCCCCCTACGAAAAAGAGTGACCCACTCGTTTTACTTTCAAGACAGGAAAATAAGTACGAAAAACAATTATACATACAACATTTATGTGAGGTGCTCGTTTCAGAAAAGTTATACATCTATCTAAAAGGTGAAAAACTTAAAACAACAAATGGAAAAATGCGAGACACAAAAATCACTAAAGTTCACTCGCTGGCACTGTAATACAAGTCAGTGTCAGTATCGTAAGCGGCGACATTTCGTTGTCCGTTGTTGCCGTTTGACAATGTCTTCCAATCGCTGTAAAGTTCAGTTTCAGAGTCTGAGCTTTCGCGCTGCTGCACTGCATCACTGGTCCCTGGCTCACGCACACCATGATGCAAACGAAATTCTCGGTCCACTCGCGAACCACACTCACGCACATCACCATTGACGTCGCACTCGCGCACAACACTGGGGTGTAATTCGTGGACATCACTCCCGGCACTGCGCTCGCGCACTTTGATGGAATTCGCGGTCATCACTGCACTCGCGCACATCACCAATTGGATCTCGCACCTCGTGATCGGCACCGGACTCATCGTCTGCGTCGTCGGCATCGTAGCTGCGCTTGTTCTTTTCTTGCTGGTGCCTTTCCCGTTCATTCACTAATTTTCGAGCCTGCCGCAGCCGGCGAGCCACTTTCATCGCGTCCAGGGTGTAGTCGAATCCACGTTGTGCGCCCGACCCGATATCTACCGGTAGCGTCTGCTGAAACGGTCGACCTACAGGCGGGATTCGTTGGAGGAAACCGGCCGGTTTCCCCGGCGGTTGCTTTCTCTGGCAGTCAGGGCAGGAGAGAACGTACTTGCTGACGTATGAGAACATCTTCGGCCAGAAATATCGGTAACGCAACTTCTCCCATGTACGCTTGACACCCAAGTGGCCTGCCGTACAGTCGTCATGGCAGTGCCTTAATATCTCAGACCTCAAGCACTTGGGGACAACGAGAGCCGCGCGATCTTTCTCAAAGCCTTTCGCCCTCCGATACAGTACACCGTCGATTAGCCGAAAACTCTGTGCCGTTCTTTTGTATTCCTGACAACGGGCGCACTCGGGTCCTCGAGGTGCTGTACAATGGCTCTAATCCATGGGTCTGCCCTCTGCTTTTTTCCAACATCCGCCTGATCCAAAACCAGCAACGGTAAAAGGTTTTCTTCGCTTACTGGTGCAGGGTCGTGAGGAAGGCGGGAAAGCGTGTCGGCATTTCCATTCTTGAGATCAGGGCGGTGTCGCAACGTTATTGTACCATTGGCTCGTGTGGGGACTGCGTGAAGCTGACTTTCCGACTATGTGCCGATGAGACGGCCGGGCTGGCCCCTTAGGCCCGGCCGTTCTCGTTTCCCGAAGGGTTATGCTGACTATCGTGATTGCCAAGAGACTCCGCATGATCATTTCTGTCGTCCCGGAAGCGCTGCCAGCACTGTTGTGCTTCGTGGCCGATGCGGCTGCAAATCTGGCATCGGGGACGCCCGTCGTTTGCACGGGATGTTCTCGGTGGCCAAGGCATTGAGGGGCGACGCATCTCGTCTTCGATGTTTTTTAGCCGGACCGATAACAAGGCGATGGAGTCTGCAATCGCCCTCAAGTTTCCCTCGCGGTCGGCAGCCTCCCGCGGGCAACGCAATTCTGCTGCGGCGCAGGTGGCGATACATGTAGGAGGAGGCTGTACTGCCGCGGCGGCGGATGCCATCCCTACCGGAGGCGCGATGTTTTGCATCCACGACTGTAATCCGGAAGGAGAGTGGGTGTCAATCGGACGTGACCAGAAGCAGGGCTCATCAATGCTGCGTAATTTATGCGCTGTAAAATTTGGAGGAATGCGGCGCAGGTTTCCTGGTTTGCGATGATCATTTTTTTCCTGCACATCCGGACGCAGACCGCGCATAAGGTGCCGCAACCGGTCATCTTCTGACATAGAGGGGTTTACCCTTGCACAAAGCTGCGCGACGTCATAGTAGTACTGCTCCGGGCTTTCGGACGGCAGCTGGGTTCTGTTTTGTAGTCGTAAATGGGCGATCTCGACTGAGTGACGACTCGTAAATGACGTTTTCAATAACGTCGCCCATTGTTCCCATGAATTAGGGGCACCCGTTAGAATTTGAGTGGTGTGCCATTTCTTTGCATCACCGTCTAGAGCCAGATATAAAAATTTAACTTTCGTGGCTTGGTCCCAGTTGTTGAGCGACGCGACATGTTCGTAGCAAAGTAGCCACTGGGAAACGGATTCCTCTGGCGCGCCTCTGAAGACTGGCGGTCCGACGAAAGGTTTTGCTTGGGGGGTAGCCATAGCAGAGAGAAAGGAAGGGGGTTCCGTCATAGTGGAGCAGTCCGAAGTAGTTTCCTGATGCTTGTTGACTCGGGGCATAGCTTTAGAGCGGGAATATCGCTACCCCGCACCTCCGCCACTTTGTAGCGAAACGTCGGGGCCGTTCATGTTAGACGCATCGGAAGGTCAGGAAGACGAAGAGGCGTGGGAGCCACTCCGCGCAGGCAAGCGATGAGGAGCCGACACAGTGAATTGGGAGAGCACTCATTGGGGGGTTTATTTAGCTAAGACATCTTGAAGTTGGAAAACACAGGGCAAAAATTATACAACATAGAAAATGGTATCATACCCCGTCGGCCTGCCGAAGTGGCCCCCGGTGGTTTCGAGCGTCGTGGTCCCCTAGTCCGCTTCCTAAAAAAGGCCAGTGTCGCCGCTTAAATAGCACTTTTTCAGCATCCACGGCGACGCGGACGGCTCGAACCACCACTGTTGCCCACCAATAGGAAGACGGCTTATACGGACCACTCAGGCAGGTCGAAGGTAACGATTCTCCACGAGCTTTTACGATCGCGTGCATCCGGCCTCGCCACAAAACTAATACAAACAACACATTCCAGAAACTGGCCGCGACGCACACACGTGGTCTTCGTTCTCTGTACTACGTCGTCAAGAAGACTCCCTGCGGTGCGCCGGCTCGTTTGCTGGAGCACCCTTCTACAAAAGCAGTCGGAAAAGAAAAAAGAACAAGAAAACATTCTACGCGACGCGGTCTTCGCGACACCCTTATAAGTGGGGTATCACTTTTTTTTTTCTGTTCACCCTTATTTTGATGCAGGCATACTACAGCTAAAATGAGCACTAAAGAAGGCTACAGCCTTTTGCAAAAGGTTTATTATATACTACCCGCCTCAATTTTACATGATCTGTTTGGTGGACTGCATCATAGAGAACAGAATTCCATGTCCTTTCCACCACAACTTTCTCACTTATTGTTTTGTTTTTGTGGACATTGGCGCAGTGGTTTGTTCATGCCGGAGAAGGTGAAGCTGATTGCTTTGCTTGCATTTCCCAGGTAGCGAAAATTGTTAACGAAAATTGTGCATATCGCACGCATTGTGGGAACCGTTTTCATGCGAAGCAGTCGGCGAGGAAATCGCCTATGACAAATTGTTCGGCATAGGCGATTTTGGTCGGCAGCGCATGAGTATCCACATATAAGTACGCCTAACGCGGGCTAACCAGGAACTTCGACAACACCGTGGCGACTGAAGCGTAGCTCATGGTACGACGTACAGTATCGTACGTAACGTCGTTCTCAGGTCCTGTAACGAGTTCCTTTTGGGAAGAACGGAGGAACGCCGTCGTTCCATTAAGGGTTCCATCGTTACATTTAGGGAACTAACGGTAACGCGTTACATTTACGAAGGACGGGAAAGGGAGCGACGTTCATTCTGTACACGTACGTTGCACTCCACGACGGTTGCGCGTACGCAGCACATCATGCAGGGCAGATAGGCCGGGCTACAAGCCGACCATCGAGTCCCCGTCTTCCTGCTGCAAGTGACGCTCGCTCAAAAGAAAATCACGCGCAGAAGTGACATTTCTTTTCTATCTGTGCTTTCGATACTTCGACGGTGGTGACCCGTCCCTTTCTTCACGCGGCCGCACCACGTCAGGGTATTCCACTACTACTTCCCAGAGGCCACTTCCGCTCGACAAATAGTTTCCGGCTGTCAGCTAGCCCTGTACGAGTGGTGTTGGTTTTATTGGAAGCGCCGGCGGACCGAGAGGAGAAGAATCGTCCGCGAGCATGAGAGGAGAAAACGGGGACTATCAACTGTCAGCAGGGCCGGGCCGTCACGGCCTAGATCAGTCTGACTAAAAGCTGTCTTAGTTTTATCGATGGAGTCGACTTATTCTGCGCCTTCCACAAGCCATAATCCACAAACTTTGGCGCCGAACTACCCGGGCAAGGCCAACCGACGGCGACCGGAGGGATATACGGCTCTCACGGCGACGAGTGGCCTACATGAAAATGGACAAGCTCAAGGCGCAGCAGGCTTCACAACGATCCTTGACCAGTCGGATCATCAATGAGGCAAGTACCCTTCTTCGTAAAGAATCCGCAACGCACGTGCAGTTCGTCTCCGTATATGAGAGGCTGAAGACGAATAACGACGAACTGAACAAGAAAAATGTGGAACTAGAGAGCCCGATCGCGGACGAGTACCTCGAAGACGAGTGTGATGCAGTCTTAGAATATGAGGACAACGCGACGCATGTCCTTGCTGAGCTTATGAGTAGGCGGGACCGCATTTCAGGAACAACTGCGCTGGCAACAGAGGCTTCGACGTCGGCTACCCATACGATTGCTTCGCCATCGGAAAGATAGGGGCCAAGTTGCCAAAACTTAGAGTTTTGGGAGCAATTTGTCCAGATTGTTCACACCAACACGAGTCAACCCCAACAGAGAAGTCTCACTATTTGCGACTTTTTCTCAAAGGAGGCGCTGCTTCAGCGGTGGCGGGCCTTCCAACAACCGAAGAATGTTGTAAGGACGCCATAGGCACGCTGCAGAAGCGCTTCGGGGACAAGACGCGCCAGGAGCAGGAATACTTCGCAAGGTTACGCCAGCTGACTCCTGTTCGTTCATATCCGAGGATATACGATCTCTCCGACAGCTCTACGACCATGTACTCGTCAACATCCGAGGTCTGGAGTCGTTGGGTGCATGTAACAGATCGTCGCTCTCATCCATGCTCTGTGACATCATCCTTAGGGCGCTACGTAGACCGAGACGTCGTAGTCAACTACCATCGTATATGCGCTGCACAAGTCGACAGAGCGAACGCAGATAATGCTGCTGACTCGACTAGACGGTCTGCTCAAGCTCCTTTCGGTCGAACTGGAAAGCCTGGAGAAGAGCGATTGCAAGGGCAGCAGCGCACGAGATAGTGGCGGTCAGCTTGCATCAAGCCAGCAATCCCGCGGTCGCAAGTGGCACCAGCCTACGTCACCTGTTCTTTACACGAACTCAGTTCGTGGAGTTCAACGGCGCAAGGAGATTTGTGCGTTCTGCAAACCAAGACAGCACTCAACAGAAGCGTGCCCTGTGCATGACCCTTGCGCAGAAGGAGGACGTTCTGTTTAATAATAAACGGCGCTTCAGATGTACCATTTTCATGATTGTAAAGCTAGCTTGCCTGCAGTGCAGCTTGCCCTACTAATGGCGGCATTGGCAATCCTGCATACAGCGTGTACAAGCGCAGTTTGCTTGCGATAGGGCATGTAAAATGTCGACGCAGCCCTTCTGATATAAACATGCACAAAAAAAGGGCCGCAGCTTGTGCAACTTGAATTTTGACAGCAACTAAAGACAGTCCTTAGGCGTTCAGGCGGTCATGTCCGTTCGTGCAAGCTGAAAAAACAAGGTGGTGCTGTCGTAACAAGGCCCATGCAGAAACTATACCCGCTTGAACTCCGTGAATAATTTTCACTGCGCGGCCGGAAATGTTGGTTTTATTGGAAACGCTGCTGGACCGAGAAGAAGAAGAAGCCTCGGCGAGCACGATGAAGAAATGGGGACTCTCGACTGATTAAAAACTCTCTCGGTTGTATCGACGGAGTCGACATATTCTGCGGCTTCCACACGCCATAATCCACAGTGGTGTACGGCAATGCGGGAGGAACCGCATGCAACAGCGAAGTTCCTTTCGTCCCCCGCCGCCTGGGCTGCCTCCGAACTAAAGCACTCACCGCATCGCCGCTCACCGCATTCGTTCTGAGAACGTGGTTAGGGCCATGGTTGTCCATACCTGCAAGAAACTCTATGCGTCAATACTAACGCGAAAGCGTTTCTTGGCTAAGTTGGCGATAGCGCGCGCCCAGCTCCCGTCCGCAAAAAGCGTCCACAAAAGCAGTGCCCGGAAACCAAGCGACTTCTCCCACCGGAAGTGACGCCGGCGCCAACAATCGCCGCAGCGGAGCGGAAGTTACCGTTGTACCGGCGATACAACCATAGTATAGGCGTAGTCCCTCAATACCTTTTAAAAAGGTATTGAGGGACTATGGTATAGGTGTTCTGTGATACAACGATAACCTACAGTCGCATCTCTCTTAAAACGCTCTAGGGTGCAGCGGCAGTCGGCGCGCGCTCCGCTCCGCTGCAGCTACCTGCAGTGGCTTGCGGCCGCGTCGCCGCGTTTCTTCGCTGGGTCGGCGAAAGCGCGCGCCCAGCTGCGTGGCGTCGCGCCGTAGCAACACTCGGCGCGCGAACGCCCCAGCTAGCCCATCGTTCTTCGCCACAATGCGTGCCGAGTTCAATCTCGAATTGAAGACGCCCACTGAGGCCATCACGACGTCGAGATGTACGACCATCGACCTCGCATTCACCACCGACCCATACATTGTGCGAGACGTGATGTATGTCTCCACCTACTACTCGAACCACAAGGCCATGGTAGTGTCTATGTACGCCGGCCCAAGTACGCAGTCACCGGAACGATGAGAGGGTGACGACACCGGTGACTGTCTAATGACACCGCCCACAACGCCGCGGCGGTCGTACTACTTCGATATGCCCGAGACCTGCCCGGGCATATCTGCATATACTGTCTGGACGACGAAATAGAAGGGGACATGTGAATTGTCGACACCACTTTGATGGCATCAAATCATGTAAATAAACAAAATCCGGCCTCCCACATTGCCTCATTCTTTACAACACAACTCGGGAACACCAGTTGGCAGCACCCCTCCGCAACGACAAGCTAGCCAAAAGAAACGCTTTCGCGTTCTCATCTCATAAGAATATGCTTAGGAATTGTCGAACTTTTTTCAAGGTGCTTTACTTGAACTGAACGGGACGCGCCTCAAGTTGGCGTCAACAGCCCTGTGCCACGGGCAAAAAGAAAAAAAAATAACGAAAGGCTTCTAAACGTGCTCGCGTGAACGTGTGCCGAACATGCTTATGTGCGTGCGTGTTTGTAATGCTGAGCGAAGTTAGCATCATTATAAACCAGTACCTGGTTGATTATGTTCGATTATGCCCAGTTTGCTTCCAATAAAAACTATAGCTTCATTGCTATGCGACCAAAGGTACACAGGAATAACAAAAAATTTTGACTCATCGAACCCCGTCCACTTCACTCGACAGCCTCATTTAATGGTACCAATATCGATCGATCATGTCAACCATTCGTGGGGTGCATCATTTTTGGTTAGCGCCCCGTGAAATGATGCGTGTGAGGCTTTTATTTATTTATTTATTTATTTCCTGCCCTACAGCAGCGTTTCGCCCTTACATGAAGGTGTGTGTGCTGACGTACGGAACAGGCAATTGAAGCTTATTCCTAATATGCCATGGAGACAAAATAGTCCCAAATTAAAAGGGTCCTGAACCACCGCTCGGGCTTGGTTTTGAAAATGGTTGGGTGTGTATTGAAGGCCTCTCAGAAACTCACAGCCGAAAGAATTTTTCAAGACGGTTAGTTAGTAGCGAAGATATTGCGACCGGAAAACCTCCCTTTCCAGTCCTGTCTCAACTCTGCTGAACTGAGGGTACAGAGCTCCTTAGGGCGGCGTCGAAGGAGGTGCCCCGCCCACCGCGTTACGTCGCCAGACTTCAGCGACGTGTCAGAGTGGCCGACGAAAAGCGCGCGACTACCGGGGACTGTTCGTTCGCAGCGCGCTTGTGACCGCCTGCTCGCTCCGCGCCTGGGCTCGGTCGCGTGCCCTCGCGATCACCGCATTTTTAGGGGCGAAGCTCCTTAGGGTGTGGGTCGTTCCCTCCTCCGTATGTATGTAGCCACCTCTAGTTTAGTTTATGAATGCCTCAATAGATGGCGTTGTGTGTCCAGGCTGCTACCTCTAGTTTATGAACTGCAGCATAAACTTGACTCCCCGAGTGTGAGGTACATTTAAAACTCGATTTAACGAACTAATTTGGCCCCCAAATCAGTTAATAACGAAAATCACTAGGATTGTAGTCCCCTTTCCTCCGAGCGAGAACGAGGCCAAGAAGGCACATCATCAGAAACTCAAGCAATGGTACGAAGAGATGCACGACGCTTTGGAGAGGGGATCGTTCGTCTCGTTAGAAGAGTTTCTCGCCACCTTCGACGTTTTCGACGTTTTCGACGTTTCTCGCCACCTTCGATGATTTCCCCTCAGGAGCTTCGCCCACTCATCATCATTCACCCCGTGGATATGCTGTGATTTTTTTTTCGATCCTCCGAAGCTTTGTTTTCGTTCAACACACACGTTTAGGCTCGCAGGTGTGAGCGCTTACTTTGTCAGTGCGCTGCTTGTCGTCGATATTGCTCATAAGACGGCGTCAGGACAAACAGCGCAACTACCAACGCTGCTCCACCTTGTCCTGCATAACCCCAAGTTAGCTAATTGTTGATTAGTGATTGTAGACGGGTTAATCATTCTGTCGGGCTCGAACGTGTGACTACTATGACTCGAAAGGAAGACCTTCACAACTGGAACCCTTGCCGACAGATTAACGTGGAATAAGGTGCGTTGATATTCGGTAAGATGGATGGATTAACTGAATGTGTGAATACACTAGTTCAATTTTAGCAGTGAAGCTGTTTAAGTTGGTGAAACTGGCAAATCTGCAGAAAACTCCGCTAAGCTATGTAATACTAGCATAACAATACCACGCTGTAGTAAAGACAAAGCTTCCTAGGACTAGATAGGTGAGGCTAAGTCTAATTCAATGGAGCCTAATTAAGATTCCTAGGACTAGTTAGGTAAGGCTAAGTCTAATTCAAAGGAGCCAAATTAGGAATAATTATATGAAGCCTAGTTCATACAGGACTAATCCAACTAAGCCAAACTGAACTAATCCAGGCTTAATTGAGATATAACAATTAAGTCACACCTAATTAAGCGGTACTAATGATTTACAGCTAATTAAGTCATTATACTGATTAAACCAATTCTAATTAAGGTACGAATAATTATGCGAAGCCTAATTTAGCTGATATGAACATGTTTAGTGTAAGCAAGCTTTAATTAGGCCGTGTTTAATTAACTAGTATTAATTAAACCACGCATAGCTAGGTTATTGCTAGTTACGTCAAACCTAAGCTAGCACTCATTAATCCAAGGTAAATTATGCTAAGACTTCGAGGTCAAGCCTCATTAAGCTGAGACTAAATATTTCAGGACTAATTAGGCTAACACTGATGAAATCAGGCCTAATTAAGGTAATACTCATCAAGCGATACCTAATTAAGATAATATATCAAAGCACAGCGTAACTAGGCCTAGACTAATTAGGCCATGTATAATTAAGATAAGACTAATTAACCCAAGCACAGTTATATCATGACTAATGAAGCCCAGCTTATTAAGTCATGTATGATTAGGTTTAAGTTAATTACACCGAACCTAACTGGTGTAACACTAATAAGGTTCTGACTAATTAAGTTAAGACCATGTCAAGTCTCAATAAGCTCAGACTATTAAGTTACGCCAAATTAAGCCAGGCATTACAGACGCAATAATTCTAATCCACACTAATTTACCTTAGTCAACCCTAATCTGCTGTAATCCTTAATTCACCCTAATCTAAGTCTAGCGTAATCCGCTTTATAATATGCCATAGTCCTCCTTAATGCACCTCAGTCTGTCTTAATCCACCCTAATGCGCCTTAATGAGCTCTAATCCACCCAAGTACACCATCAGACCTATTCCTTTAATCCACCTTATAAAAGAAATATTTTGGGTTGGTCTCTAGCCATGTTATTGAGTACGAGTACTAGAAGGTGGCGCATTGGAGTACCATAGGGAATAAACCCATCTACAATCACTGACGAATTGTTAATTAAAGTTTGGGAATAATTTGTGATTTATTACAGTGCTGGCATGCATTTGTTGGCTTCTTGGAAAACTATACTTATGGTGACTTTTGCACCG
Organism: Hyalomma asiaticum; assembly: GCA_013339685.2. Taxonomy (NCBI): domain Eukaryota; kingdom Metazoa; phylum Arthropoda; class Arachnida; order Ixodida; family Ixodidae; genus Hyalomma; species Hyalomma asiaticum. The sequence continues at coordinate 258,813,229 of CM023481.1, forward strand.
CACCGTTCGCGTACACGCCGAGGTAGTTTACGGACGCCTTCCAATGGCATCTATGAGACTTGCGCCATTAGCAAATATATCTTTACATATTTCCGGCAACTGTTTTGCCTATATAGGTGCTCACAACACAAGGAAAAGCGAGCGCACGGCACGCACGGCACGCGCTTATGGTTTTAAAAATCGCGCGCTGCGAAGGGCCCGCACACAGGCGCGGCGGGCGTGTCTGCCATCGGCCAATAGCAGCGACGCTCCTTGTAAATGCTTTATGACGAAACAAAGCATATACAAGGAGTGTGAGGAGAAGCCGCTTTTTGAGTTGAGGGCTCCTGAGGAAGTGGAAGCTTTGTGCTCCGCTTGTGAACGCTACGCTTCGCGGATGACTACAGCATTTGGCTGAGATGTTCATTACAGCGTAGGCAAGCCGTAGAATATGTTTTAAGTGCGAATGCACTTTATAAGCGACCCTGAATCCGCCGTCCCATAGCAACGGCGCAGCGACGTCACACCCCACATGACTGCGCGCGCTCCGCCTCCTCACCGCGGTTTGCGCGGGCGCACCGCTCTCCGCGGCGTGACGTCACGGCGCGCTGTGCAGCTGGCGTCGCTGTGCAGCTGTGTGTGTGGCGCCGGCGCGTCAGTCCGTATATAAACGTCCGCCGGCTGCCGCTCGCTCTCTTCTCGCTCGGCTCCGCGGTCGGTGAAGTCTTTCGCAGTATGGATCCATCGCAGGTTGGATCCATCGCGGTAGGAGTTTCCGACCACGATCAACGGTGGCTTCATAGACTTGGCGTTCAGTAGGAACTGTACGGTCCGCGCCGTCTTGCCGGATCCGCTCACCGTACATTTCTCGGATCACAAAGCGCTGGTACTAACCGTGAGCTACAACGATAACACCAATAGGTGCTGATCTGTAGTGACGTGTGTAGAGTCTGTGTGTGTGTGACGTGCTCGGCGATGTGTGCATTTATGCATCTACGAAATTGCGAGGTGTAAATAAATAATACTTCGTGTATAAATGTGTGTGTGTGTACAATGCATCATGACAACACTTTAAATTCATTAATTACACTTTAATCATAACTTTACTCCCCCTCATAGCATCACCCCGTGCATTCGCACTTAACCATGTTCACCCTCGGGGAAATGCTTTCTTTTTTTTTTCACCAAGCCCGGAGGGTGGTTCAGGACCTCTTTAAATAATTCGTAGGTAAACTCGCCAGACAGCAACGTTAAAACTCTCCACACGGGCCTACATTGAGCGCATCCGTAAATAACAAAAGAAATTACGATCCTCGTAATTCCAGCCGCGATGGTGTAACCTGCGGTGCGTATATTGTTCCATATTTCTTTTTATTATGTATTTTTTTCGCCGTCGTTTTCCAAGGTCACCTTCGCATTCGACATATAAGGCTTTCGCTTTGACGGGACACTGAAGGGGAAAAACGATTTTTTTCTACTAGTAAACTACCTGTTCACAATACGATAAGACCGGCCGCGTGGAGAACATGCTTGGTAAGAACACACGCCGCTCAGAGGTTCCTTCACTAATACGCGTGATGTTACTGATCTTTGACGGTGCCTGCTAAGGCTTGCATAAATATTTATCGGCGAAAAAGACATACATTATGATGTAAGAAGGCCAGAAGCTTAATACAGCGTGTTTCCAAAAAAAAAAAAATGCCGCCCGCATCTTCCCACGGGGGGAACTCGAGTAAATGCGCCGCAGAGTGGTGGGGGTATCGCGTGAATGTTGCGTAATTGGGTATGGTTTGGGAATGCTTAATTGTTATTTCGTCTTTATTATTCTTATTTATTGAATGAAGATGCGGGTGGGCGTATGCTCGTCTCTTCGCAGCCTTATCTTCTGCGTTGCTTGCTGTTGTTGACGCCGACGACGGTGAGGGTGGGGTAACGTTGCCTTCAACGAGTGGTGGGACGCTGATGTTGGGTTGTGACCCACTACTGGTTGAAGGTACTGTTGCTTCCATCGCATCTACTCGAGTCAAGCAAAGCGTCAAGTCAAGCGAAAGCCAAGTAAAGACGCCCTTCACTGAATTCCGAACGCGCGCTCCGCCGCTTATATACACACCGCCCGCGTTCGAGGGAAACGAGTACGGGGGAGAGGTCCGCAAAGACGCCCTTGACTGAATTCCGAACGCGCCCCCCGCCGCTTATATACACACTACCCGCGTTCGAGGGAGAGGAGTACGGGGGAGAGGTCCGCACCCCCACTGCGCATGCTCGTCTTGCTGAACGCCCGTTGGGCCGGCACGAGACGAGCCGAGCATGCGCAGTGGGGGTGTGGACGGCGCCGCCGACGCCGAAGCGCGACATCGTGCGACTAAGAAATGCTCTGCATTTAAAAAGAAGAAAAGAGCACGTAGCTTGCACTAGGTCGCGCAAGGCCATATCACAGCGAAGCTGGTCGATAGTCTACTGATCGTGGCTATAACGTCGCGAGGATAGAACTTGACTATCACTTGGTGTTATCTCAATTCGACCGGCACTGGGGCTGCGACTAGGTAGATCCTTTGTGGAACTTGACTATACTTGGTATTATCTCGGTTCAACCGGGGCATATACGCCTATAGGTAGATCCTTTTAAAGCACCAGTTAGGACTCGGTATAACTTGGCTGTACTTGTTTTTTTTTTTCGGTTCTACCAGAATTTTGTTCTGGTCCGAGGCTTCAGGAAACGCCTCGCAAAGCACTGCGAGGCCCAGCGAACGCTTCTCAACGCTTCGCACCGAGCTCAGCGCAGAAGTTCGCGTCGAACCACAGACGGTGGCGGGCGCGGAACGCGTGGCCTCGGCTTGACGCCGTCCTGCCCCTTTTCTATACCACATTACGCACAAACGCATAGCTTTGCGAGACGCTGTGCACCTATGATATCGACGCACACTGTCTTTGCCTTCTTTTTCTTCTGCTTGAACATGTGCGCCCGCCAGCTGCAGTTTTGCCAGTGTAGTAGTGCGCTGAGGTCATGTGCGCAAGAGAAGGAAGGAGCGCGCGTGCGAACGCCGCGCATTGGGATTGCATAGAAGAAATGCACGCGCACTCGTGAGGACCTGAACTAATGATGATGATAATTCTGTGATACGGACGCACAAATTATGAGAGCAGGAAATGCTTCGCATTAAAAAAAATAATTCAGCTATTTTGGCGAGACTACGAAAAAAAAAGAAGTTATGGGCCTCCTGACATCGGACCAAGTTCCAGCGCGAAATTTGGAAAATAAACATTGACATTCCGTTTTATCTTCCAATATACAATATAAATTGGCGAGGTTAGCGACGATACAATTCTCGAAATAAAATTTATCAGCCTGAACCACTTGACTGTTTCACTTTGGGGTGTCTTTAATAAATCGTGAAACCTTAAGTGCGGGTTCACACGCGAGGGCAAAATCCTGTTTTCCGCGGACCAAATAGTTGCGTAATCACTTGGGTCCGGCGCAGCCACGTTGCGTCGCATTCACACAGCCGGACCGCGCTCGCGGGATCCGCGTGCATAGTCTCGACTCTAACGCTTACGCAGCCCTTGCCTAAGACACAAAAAGTGACGGTTGCATTGTCACTCAACGTTCGCATATTCAACGCACTCATGTTGATGCCACACAGGCCGTGTGGTCTGAATAATAACCGTAAATGTGGACTGAACCATGACTTGACTTTCCTACTGTCGCTTAAAGGGGCCCTCTAACACTTTCCTCGCACCCATTTTTTATTTGCCGGTCGCGTAGACAGATGGCTGAGGATATTTTTGGCAGGTGTCAAACCGCCCATATCAGTTGATTTAATATTTTAATCGTTCAATGAAATCATCACATCGCTGCCGACCGCATCAGCGCGTAGTGGCGCGCGTCAGAACTATTTGTGCGGAAATGACGACTTAGGGCTCGAACCGGTGATTGGATGAAAGTAGCACTATAAGTGCTAGCGGCACTACGTCGGTAAGCAAGTAGTATTCGGCTTTGTCTTTTCACCTGCGTAGCTTTTATTGAACGCCAATAGACGCAGTCGCAGTAGAAAGATCCCCACAATTATAAAACGCGATAGAGGCGCTGGCCCCCGCTTCGCCTCTTGCCTTTTGCTTACACGAGTCGTATGTCCATACGAAAAGAATTCCTTTGTTTCATCTCTCTTGTGTACGTTCGCGACTCGCTAAAGCGCTGAACCACTGGGTGGAATTTGCCGTTCTGTCAAAGTGTGCTGTCGCGCGCAACGTTACTAGCTATAAGGAAACTTGAACGTGTCCGCTAAAGCGGTATACGCAAAGACGTACTGGATACCGGATAGCGTTGTTTGTCACAGTCAAGTGGCGCCAGCTATGGGTAGTAAACAGAACAAGCAAAACCACGTGATCTATGTCCTCCGAGATACCGGCAGCCGCTCGCTACCCTACAGTCTCGACAATTTGTGTCGCGCTGAGAAACGGTGTCGAATTTTCACGGGTGCTTTACAGGCGAAGCTTCATCATACAAAGCTAAAGCAACTAAAACCGTCAGCAACTCGAGGGCTACATAGCGCGCGACGACCACTCAAAAGATTCGAAGCGGACGGCAACCACTCCAGGTGGTCTGCCGTGCTTGCGCATGCAATGTTTACACCCGGTATTCCGCTCTACGCAATGTTTTGCGCATTGGGGTTATGTTGACACGCTAAAATTCCCTATTCCCACTTCTATGATTCCATGTCTGCGCGTTTAGCTGAACAACCCGTGAAGAAACGTTGCCGAGTATGGTCGTATTCGCCGGCCCCTCTCAGTGGTCATGACGGCGAGCTTAAAGACGACGTCACTTGTCTTGAAGTGTCTTAACACGGAACGACGCGTAAAGCCTCGGTTCGAAGCACGAGTGTCCGCTCTTACAAGTGGGAGCGGTCAGAAAACCTCATAACTGACAGTGTGGCACGCTCTCGCCGCGTTGTTTGTTGACATGGCAACGGCGTCATCACTACACTGGAGCGAACAGGCAACGATGGCGTACGAACTTCCGCCACGTAGGCGCCTAAAGCCAATTCCATTGGCCGAGCTCTGTGACGTTTGTGGAGAGTGAAATGCGATCACCTGACCCCGCGAAATCCAAGTTGAGGGTCCGCATTTTTTTGCTTGTATTTTGAACTTTGTCTCCTTAATAACTTTGCACTGCCTGCTTCTATCGCTGTCATTCTTGTAGCATTCGTCTGTCCTCTCTCTAGTCTACGCAATACGCACATGAAAACGGGTGCGAAAAAAGTGTTAGAGGGCCCCTTTAACAAAAACACGCGAATTCACTGCCGCAAAACAAACAGACGTGGTTTCAAGCTTACATGCCACAGCTTGCCACGCAAATGCGACCAGCGTCGACACATTGGATGATGACTCCGCTAGACTGAGAGTAAACGACGGTCAAGTGGACGGACGGAAATAGCGGCGAGCAATTTCAATCCGGACCGCGAGAGGAGTTGTCCGACTAGACCAGGACAGCGCGTTTTGACGACGCGCACGTCACGTGATACGCCGTCCGCTGCGAAAATTTTGCTCGGTCCGATCGTGGGAATCCACCCTTAGGGTGAAATCGCTTGTGTCCAAACTGTAGCAAACTTGACAGTTACGATTGTTCCGAAAAGCTACTACGTTCTTATTTCACGTAATCCATTATAAATTGAACATAATTAATTCCTCTTTGCCTTTCTTGCTTCGCCTTCATTTTCTCTTTTAGTCTCCGCTCTCTTTCCTCCATAGAACTGGACCAAGCGCTTAAAAGAAGGCACTTGAACCTGATATACATTTCTCCTTTGTGCGGTTTTTGAGAGGTATATAGAACGGTGCAGTCTCAGTGTAGTATTTCTATCACCTCATTTATTTCGTAAACTTAAACAACTAGAACCATCTTCCCTGTGCCGTAGCTGTAGTTCTTTCAAAGAAATAAGAAAAGCTTTTGTTCCCACTGTTTAGCGTGTGCTGCACACCTTAAGATGCACATGATAACAGTATATTCTGATACGGTGACGCAACAGATTGACTGAACTCAAGGATGAACGTGACAATACATGTTTGACAAGTACGACGAAGTTTTGACCCTAACCTTCGCCTCGGACTTGCGGAAGCCTGTAAAGCGTGCACCACCTCACAGTTTGTTATAGTGCGGCGAAAACCCACGCGTACTTAGTCCACGGCGCCTTCCCTCGGTAAACAGCTGTAACATCGAAAACATAGAGATCGTTCGCTTCCCATTGTTCGTTGTTTGTAAGGTTTCTCGTACCCAGTGCTACAGAATGCAGAAAAAAATTATTGTAAATTTGCTTTTGTGTTGTTCTATTCCTAGTCGTTTTCACGTCCTGTTTTCACCAGTCATTGCCATTTTGGAAGTAGAAAACGCCACAGAATTCATTCCGCCGCTCTTCTTTTACGACGTGACTCCGGACGCTCATTTTGTGACTTGCATTTATTCTCTGCGCATAACGGCACCAAATCAGCTGTCCCGTGCCGAGAGCAATGTCTCCCGATAGAAATAAATGAAATATGGGGTGAAATTCTCTAAAGCACACACACACACACACACACACACACACACACACACACACACACACACACACACACACACACACACACACACACACACACACACACACACACACACACACACACACACAACCTGCATCTCTGGAGCTCCCTACGTTCTGCAACCAATCCTCCAACCATATTTTAGCGACCTCTATCGCATGCCTGTGTAGTTTTCCCGTGTTGCTCCTAAATCCTGATTGATTGATTTGATTGATTTGTGGGGTTTAACGTCCCAAAACCAGTTCTGATTATGAGAGACGCCGTAGTGGAGGGCTTCGGAAATTTCGACCACCTGGGGTTCTTTAACGTGCACTGACATCGCACAGCACACGGGCCTCAACATTTCGCCTCCATCGCAATGCAGCCGCCGCGGCCGGGATTCGACCCCGCGACCCTCGGATCAGCAGCCGAGTACCATAGCCACTAGACCACCGTGGCGGGGCGCTCCTAAATCCTGAGGCATCTTGTAGGCTAACCTGAAACTTACGTTTGGGTGGATATCTCCACGTTCAGTGAAAACGTATTGCTTCGTTTACCTATCTTTTCCGCAGCAAGCGTACATTTCACTTCGTTGATGCTGAATCTCGCTTTATAACTACGCATCCTAAGGCAACTCGATCTCGCTTTAAACAATAAGTACGGACTGTGGTAAGGCACTTACCTTTGAATTATCATAAGATGCTTGACTTCTCACTTCGTCTTTACCGTTTCGGTAGCTACTCGGAGCTGGCTTTTGTTCCATCGCCGCTATCCAATAAATTATCTCCGCCTATTATTTTTTACTCCGAAACAATAAAAATGTTTTTTTTTTTTTGCTATGAATCGCCGCTTAGACAATGAAGCGAAAGTTTAAAAACAAAGTTGTCGGATGGATGTTTTACGTCATGTAAACTTTTCACCGAGGAGCAACCAACACGTCTCGGCCATATAAAAAGCAATCACAGGGCTTATGTCCCGCTTTTCGCCATTCTTTCAGGAAGTCACGATATGTGCTCTCCGTGCGCAGTCGTACAGTTAACGCGTTCATTTGCTAAGTGCGTGCGTTTTACCGGTTGACCGACATATATGTATCCTTTCGTGTACCTCGTAGCAGAAGGACCCTTGTAAAGTGGAAATGCATTCGCGCCTCGCCCTTTTACACGACACAGGTGTCTGAAAAAAGGCTCCAGTAATTTAGATTCTTTCTTCTTATGCTACGCAAGCCCTGCGCTCTTTCTCACTTTCCTTGTCCTCTCCCTTTATTTTTGGGGCGACCGCGCCACGCCCGTCCGGATTTCATTAATCTTCACCTGGACCTTCATCATCATGAGCCGGAAGTTTGGTCTTGGTGGGATGTTTCTGCTTTCTGTAGTTTTCTGCGTTTGTTTTTACGCTGCCAGGGCCACACGCTTTCAGGAAGGGGCTTTTTAGTTTCTCGCAACAGCTGCGGGTGCGTGCTCCTGCTCAGCGAATGGTGTGCGGTCGCCGGGCTTACGCGAGAAGGGCCAAATTATTTGCATGAGCAGAGTTCGGCAGCTGACAGAACTTCCCTACAGGTGTAGTGCGCTACCCACAGCACGCCTGCATACGTATCGTTTGTTGTGCGCTTTCTACGTGACACGCACTCCTTTTATTTTTGAAGGCTTTCAACTCAAATCTTTCATGGTGGCGTTCTTTCGTCTCTCTCATTCTTAAATATTCTTGTCGTTCATTAATTCTCATGACTGCGACGAAGAAGAGTATTGTCACAAATGAGTCTTCAATAGAGGCGCATGTCAATACATTCAAGCAATATAGCTCAATGTGCCATCTGGAGTCCTTGCGCGCTCTTTAGCTTTCTTACACGGTGCCAAAGGGCATTTCTGGCTATCCTAACGAAATCCCCACATCGCTGCATTATACAAAAGAGAACCTTGAATGCGGTAAAGCCGCACTAACATGTAAACCAGACATAAAGAAATGAAAAAGAAAACTTGATTTTAACAGCGGAGCTTTTTAAGTGGGGTAGTGGGGGTGGGGGGGGTACGGTTATTGATATCCGCACAAAACTGGTTGAGGGAGTATGTGCAAAGTGGGTATTGCCAAGAAGTTCCTAACATAGCATGGCCAAGCATAGTATAGTATGTCAATGGGGTGGGAAAAGAAAACGAGAGTGAGGAAGGAGGAAACAAACAGGGGAGAGGGTGAAGCATGGCATAGCCTTGCATAGTATGGTTTATGCGCTACAGAAAGTGGGTATGTGCCAGGTAACCCTTAACACAGCGTAAGTGCACTCTAGCATAGCCATGCATATTATAGTACATCAAAGTGGTGGGAAAGAGAGGTGAGGGTAAGGAGGAGAGAAAAGAGGAGAGATTGCAACAAAGAAAGAGACAAAGAAATAAAGAAAGATGAAAGAGAGGCGATGAAAAAGGAACTCAGTTTGGCGTTCGCCAGGTGGTGGTGCTTGCTTGCCAGCTCCGCTGTTTACACAGATTTCACAGGGTGTGGAACTAGCTTTAATATTTTTACGTCGACGAGTGGGCTTTCGCTCGCAAGGTTCGTGTTTTTTTTTTTCCTATATTTAATTGATCGCTCTATGTGAGCGAGCGTAATAAGTCAGTTTTATGCTTAGCTTCAGTAAATTTTCAAACGCCTGTAGATTCCGTGCGCTGTGGAAATCGATTTGAACGAAGCTATAATTCTTTGGGCGTTGCAGGCACACGGTTCATGTTTTACGTCCATTAGCAAGTGAACCGAAGGACGAGGCCAGACGTGCTCTCACCGGAAAACCGCCGCCACCCGCCACTGTCCCGTAGTGGCGGGTGGCGGCGGCGTGGCGAAAAAAAAAAACAAAAACAAAAAAATTTCACGCATCTCCACGAAGCGAACCATGACGAGTGGGCGAAGCTGGGGATCGTTCTGTGTTATCGCAAATCACCCGTGACATTGCCCACTCTTGCATGTAAATGAGTGACAACGCGTGTGTATATTTACACACGCGTTGTCATTTATGCACCTGGTCTTTATGAGATTCTTGCGCTCCCACGTCGTAGAGCGTGCTGAGTTCCGGATTAATTTAGTTAACGCGCACGCTGCGAATCCTTATGGTTCAACTACGCACAAGTGAAATCTCCCACCGGCACTTCATTGCAGATCAAGGTCCAGTGCCTATGTAGTATATGGGGTGGCCGGTGAACGGTTGTGCCGCACGAGCAGTCGGTTTTTTCAATCAAGAAACTCGCTAGCAGACGCTACCTGCGTCAGAGTTGTCTCTCGCGGGCGAGGGCGCGTTCTCGTTCCTTGCGAGCTGCTAAAACGTTCATCGAAGAAAGAGCAATCCCATAGTCAAATCGCGCCGTTCGCTCTTTCTCGCAACAGCAGATGACACTGTCTTGGTTCACTGCCTCCGGGATCGGCCCACACATGCACACACACCGTCTGACTGCTCTCATGACTGCCGCTATCAAAGAGAGAGAGAGAGAGAGAGAGAGATCGCGCCGGGAGGCACGCGCCGAGAGCGAGCGCCAGCGTGGCTACGACACACAACGGGAGAAAAGCCTCGACCCTAAGGAGCTTCGCCCCTAAAATTAATGAAGCTTGCACTAGTGGCGCAAGGCTAGCGAAGCTGATGGGCACTTGGCTAGTCCGGGTTTGTCTCCGGCACACCCGCATTTCGCCGTGGTGCGAGGCTTCTGGAGACGCCTCGCAGAGCACTGCGACGCCCAGTGTACGCTTCTCAAAGTTTCGCACCGAAATCAGCGTAAAGACGTTCGCGTCGTACCGCAGGAGGTGGTAGACGCGGCATGCGTAAACTACACTATGCGTTTGCGCATAGCTTCGCGCTATGAGAGGACGCATGCTCTCGTGGTGCGAAGCTATGCACAAACGCATCGCTTTGTGTAACCCTGTGCATCAGACAAATCGACGCACGCCGCCTTGGTCTTCTTTTAAATGCGAAGCATTTAAGGCTGTCCTAATGTGGGCGTGTATCACAAAAATCTTGTCATCATTAGTTATGGTCCCCAAGGGTGCGCGTGCACTTCAATACAATACCCAATGTGCGGCAATCGTAGGCGCGCTTCTTCTCTTGCGCACATAACCTCAGCTCACTACTACACTGACAAAACAGCAGCTGGCGGACGCACGTGTTCAAGCAGAAAAAATTCTTCTGCTTGGACATGTGCGGTCCGCCAGCCGCTGTTTTGTCAGTGTAGTAGTGAGCTGAGGTTATGTGCGCAAGAGAAGAAGCGCGCCTACGATTGCCGCACATTGGGTGCATTGAGTGCGTTGAAGTGCACGCGCACCCTAGGGGACCATAACTAATGATGACAATATTTTTGTGATACGCGCCCGCATTAGGACAGCCTGAAATGCATCGAATTTAAGAAAACAAACAAATAGCTCTGGACCATTGTGACCAATCGTGCAACCACTTGCGCACAGTGCCGCATCGCCTTAAAGAAAAAGAAGAACGAAACCAATATTTGGTATATCTACTGATTTTCGGTCACTTGGGATTTCGATGGAGGCGAAATGGTGAGGCCCGTGTGCCGTGCGATGTCAGTGCACGTTAAAGAACCCCAGGGGGTCAAAATTTCCTGAGACCTCCACTACGGCGTCTCTCATAATCAGAGCTGGTTTTGGGACGTTAAACCCACAAATCAATCAATCACTTGGGAGGTGCTGGCCATGATGTTGCACCAGGGAGGCCAGTTCCTGTAGTAAAGAACCGCGCAACGGGCGATGGAACGAAAAATGATAGGCGTTACATTAAGAGATAGGAAGACAGCCGACTGGGTCAGAGAACAGACGGGGGTCGCCGACGTAATAACCGATGTTAAGAAGAAAAAATGGACATGTGCAGGCCACGTGATGAGAAGGCTAGATAACCGGTGGACAGTTGGAACGACGGAATGGATATCAAGAGAGGGTAAGCGTAGCCGCGGACGACAGAGAGTAAGATGGGGGGGGGCGAAATAAAAAAAATTCGCAGGCGTCAAATGGAATTCAGGTCGCGCAGGACAGGCAAGGATGCAGAGGATTGGGAGAGGTCTTCGTCCTGCAGTGTACATAAGATAGGCTGATAAAGATGATGATGATGATCTACTGATTGGTAACTTTAGAGATGTACATAAGATAGGCTGAAAAGATGATGATGATGATCTACTGATTGGTAACTTTAGAGACTACGGTTTACCTCGAGGTCTGAACCCATTGAGACACGCTCCTAAAAAGGGAATTACTAGTCAGCAGAGAGAGCATTGTTGAATGTCACAAAAAAAGTATGCGTAGTGAAAGATAATCAAACGTGTCATACGGTCGTGCACTCTGTAATTGCTGCAAATAAGTAGACTTTCGCTATGCGAATTGACGTTAGTTAGTCTCACGTGTTTTTCGTCTCCTTTTGTGCCGTACAAAAGCGCTGTTGCTTACAAATCCGCACTGAACGACTCAAACTACGACACTGTTGAATTGCTACTTCTGGCTTTAATTTGCAGCTATTACAAACAATTGCGAAGTCACAGCATTACGTATTATACGCCCACTGAACCGCAATGGAATGGAGCTCGCATGATGTAAAACTTCATTCATAGCGACTTTGTAGTGCGAGCCAAGCTTTATTGCTACTCGCGCAGTGCCGTAAAACGGTCAAATAAAATCTCTCGCCTCGCTTCTGTTGGCTTTTGGTGGTCGCACTTGCGGAATCTTACGGCATGTATATAGTACTCTAGGTATTTATTTTTCCATCGTTCGAAATTTTATTCGAGAGCTAGGAAAAAAAGCAAAAAGAAGACCGTGTAAGCACATCGCACACCTTTCGTACGTTACTTAAGTGTTACAACTACAAAACTGGGCGTATGTCGCGTAATTACTGCAGGTGAAGAGCAGCGAAGTTTCCTTCTTACGCCTTACCCTTTCTTCTCCACTTTTATGCATTAATGAGGTCACATTTTCCTGGTAGTGGTGCCAGCCTCATGTGGCTTCAATTCTAGACATTTAATGTATAGCAATAAGCTCTCGCGCGGATCTCGTTTGCAGTCGTTGATCACCGGCTGTATACGGACGTTGCAAGCGAAAAAAAAAAAAAAAAAGGCAAGTCGATTCACTGGCGCAAGGTTGGTTTTTGAGTTTTTTCACCGTATAAATATGCGCACTGGAAAACGAACAAGGTGCCCAAATTGCTTCACCGATAAGACCGGGCCTGGCGACCGTAAAATTGCTTCCTGTGTGCCGAATGATCGAGGCAGTGGTCTGTGAAGCGGGAAAAGAAGAGAGAGATGAAGAAAAACTTTCTTGTTCTTTTTTTTTTTTAATCTCGTCTCGCACATCCGCGAATGCTTCATTCTCAGCCGCTGTTATTACGTAGCGAGCTGCAGTATTTACACTTTTTGCATGGTGTAGGAGGCCTATTGCAGGTCAGAAAGAGAGAGAGAGAGGGGACCTTGGCTAGAAACTTCTGAGCAACCTGTCGCGTTTTCTTGAGCTCAAGTGTGAGGTCAGTGAGTGAGCTTGCAAGTAGCGGATAGCAACGTGTATAGTGACAGTGGCGTGCATCCCCTTACACAAATTTTATTGAAGAACTATCTAAACAATAATGATCAGTGTACTGAACTGTACTGAAGAGTCACTGTGCGTCCGTGGAATTCCATGGAATTCAATGTTGACACTTGAATTTGGCCACCGAAATATTATTAAAAGTATGGCGAGCAAGTAGTGATTTAATTGCTGTTGAGTTATTGTTGAGAGGAGGTTGCGAACTAAGATTCATTGTTGCGCTTTTGTCGGATATTTTATTAAAAATGAAGCAGCGTTGGAATTTATATGTACACTTCTTAACCTGAATATAAAAGGTGACGGTGCCCTCTCGTTGGTGCTTTGTGCGCTTGATGATGATGATGATGATAATTGTGGTTCGGTCAAGGAAAGGACGCTAATTTCTGCAGCCCATGTCGGGAGCACGGTTAAGCGTCCGTGGGGTAGCGGAAAAGGAAAGCCGTAGTGGAGGGCTCCGGAAATTTTCATCACCTGGGGTTCTTTAACGTGCACTGACAACGCACAGTACGCGGGCCTCTGACATTTTCACCTCCATGAAAAATGCGACCGCCACGGCCGTGATCGAACCCGCGATTTTTGGGTGGCAGCCGAGCACCATAACCACTACACCACCGCGGCGGACCCTTTGTGCACTCGGCGTGTCTGAGCACCTATGTATCCTTCTGGGAGAATACGCCCCTTCATCGGCAGGCGGCGAACGAAGGCTCAATAATACACGTTTTAGAAACACGCATTGACTCATATGCTAGCAAAGGCTAACATCAGCAGGCCCGAACATCAAACTTACAGCATTAACAAACATGAACACAGCCGCGAGTGCAGCACACTGCATAAACAGACCGCTTTAGCGCGAAGCGCATCGACGAACTTATGATAGGTACTGAATTCCGACCCTCCAAGCATCACTGAAAGTTTGGTGTTTCGCCAAAACTGTACATTTAGTAATTACACTGAAGACACAGTGGTGCAGTCATTCTATATTTGTCGTTAGGGCACACGGATTTGTTAATCTCAAGCGTGTAATATTGGGCGGTGCAATTACAAAACTCTCTCATTAGTGCTTGCGCGACCACCATGGCCCGCATTATTTGTAGATAAACAAATGTAGCGGGCCGATTTAAGGTATGTCACATTAGTTGCCTCGTTACGGTGGTCTAGTGGTTATGGCACTCGGCTGCTGCATTTCGATGGAGGCGAAATGATGAGACCTGTGTGCTGTGCGATGTCAGTGCACGTTAAAGAACCCCAGGTGTTCGAAATTTCCGGAGACCTACACTATGGCGTCTCTCATAATCACAGCTGATTTTGTGACGTTAAACCCCACAATTCATTCAATTCACATTAGTTCGCACAGTTAGACGGCACCAGAAGTACTTGCGCAGAATTTTTCGCATGCAACTGCACAAAAACGTGGGCGTGAACCCCTCCCCCCCAGCCCCCCCCCCCGCCTAAAATTGACTTTGCCAGATTCAAGCATATGGGCCACAAATGTGCAGTGAATACATCATTGGAAATATATTGGTTAGATCAACCTCCATAGGTTTGTTACCAGTAAATCAATATCAATTTTTGTAAGGGTCAGTTTTTGCCAAGCTAAAATGGACAGAACAGAGAGCAAGGAGACAGGAGGCAACGCTGCTAGCGTATATGGCCTCAAATTGTTCAATTTGATAGCTTACACGCAGGGAGAGTAATCAAAAGTTCAAACAAAGGAAAGAAATAAGTTATGCAGAAAGAAAAAAAAATGGCGTACAAAAAGATGCGGTGGCACGCATCGCTGTTGAAGTTGATTATCTGACCACAGAGATTAAATTAGCGAATGAACGGCATTTTTAGTGCCTTAGCCCAAACATCCACGAAGCATCCGAATGCCATTTTGTACTCATGAAATGGATAACATTTGGCGTATAATCTATCACAAATGGCATAATGAAGTTTCTCTCGCATCGTTGCAGTCCAAACAGAAGACGGTGAATGTACGCGACACTTCGCGAATGAGGTTGAGTTCCAGAACGCCAGTGCAAAAAAGAAGGTGCCTTCGATCGAAGTAGAGCGGCTAAGTACGTTTTCAAAAGACTAATGAAAACGCACCTGCCGCTGTTGTTGCTTTTGTGGGCGAAGTGGTCTGCTTCGTCCGCGCAATCGTTTCGACTGATGAACTTGAATGGACGGGTCAGCAGTTTTAAAGTGCTACATTGCTGTGTGTGTGTGTGTGTGTGTGTGTGTGTGTGTGTGTGTGTGTGCGAGAGAGAGAGAGAGAGAGAGAGAGAGAGAGAGAGAGGGGCCACTTTATGTGGCCCCCTTGCCCCTCGCTTTTTCAGTGAAACGGGACTTTAACTGCAATACGCATGACCGCAAAAAAAGGTAATCGACTATAGTTATGCTATTTTCATTGTCTGAGATCTTCCTTCATTGCTTTCGTCTTGCTGAAGTTTGTTCTGGCAGATTAGGCACTGGTGAGTGGGAGGCACATGGATATGCGTCACTTCTGGCTTCGCGTTTTCCAGCATAATCGCACCATATTTACGCCTACGGTCAACCACACGTGCGCACTTTGCAAGAGGCCCTCATCTGTGCGCGTAGATGTGTGAGTGAAAAAAAAAAAAAAAACGCGCACAAACTTGAAACGTTAGTCAGCGATGCAATCTGTGCCGCGGCGCTCCGCTCATCGCCTTCTCGTTCCGGCACCGCGGTCGACAAGCTAAGTAGTGTGCTGTTTGCCCTGTCCTTAGCTTGTCATGTCTTTGTCACCGCACTCGTGTGAAGCCCGAGGCTTATTAAGGGAGCGCCGCCTTGCGTCCTATAGTGTCCCTGCCGTCTACCTCAGTGCCGAACTTTCGCTCGAACCCTGCACAGTGGCGTGCGTGCTGAAGCCGGCGACGGCGCACGCGCGGCCGAACGCGCAGGAGCGCCTCGGCGAGGGCTGCGCGCCGTGTGTCGTCGTGTGCTCAGGGAACACACCGCCGATGTCGTTGTCGTCGTCGTCCTCCTGCTCGTCCGGGGCGAATGTTTAATTAAGCGCCTTATTGTCTCGCCTCGTCGACTACCGGAGGAGGAACGGCCTATATATCCGGCGAGATGAGGAAACTTGTTTGCCGACCGCGCCGGGCGACTCTCTCCTGCTGCCGTGCGCGGTCCCTTCTCCTGACCAATCAGCGTTGAGCAGTTTCGACGATCGCCTTGTTCCGCCTTGCGCCAGATCCGGTGACCGGCTATAGGCAACCTCGCTCCTCCATATTTAACGTAGCTTCCTCCTCGCACGAGTGCCGGACAAGGGTTTATGGGAGGAGGGTCATGGAGGAGGAAGGGAAAACGCTCTTGTCCTGAGTGAACAAGGACGCTTCAAAGTAATGAGGGTCGCGTTTCTCATTATCTGCGCCTACGTCAACAAGACGTCAAAGAACAAAAGTTCGTCATTGTGTATTAAACGTGAGAGCGAAGACTACTATTGAGTGTTAACGAGGCGGCTCTTTGTGCTGTCTTGCATTTCTGCATCTTACAACAAAGCCGCTTCCTCGAAGTTCGGAGCTATCTTGAAAAACGGTAAGCCGTATGATTGTTCTCTTCCTCTAAACTTCTATTTTTAAACAGCGTTATTAAGCGCCAAGTTAGATTTACAGTGAAGTGAAAGCAGGTAAGAAACGTAGCCATAAGGAACGACAGAGAAGCTAAGGTTCTCTCGTTCTCATTCCTGCGGGGCATATGTATATTTTTATCCTCAAACATTTGACATGAAAGGAAGCTATGGTGTGCGTGGTTGCGAGAATATTTATCTCAGTAAAGTCAAAACCATACTCGCCACCGCAGTGTTTCAGCGATCACTTTACCACAGATGTCCTACAGATGAATGCCTTGTTGTCTGGTTGTTCTGAGGAGCTATATGTTATACGTGCTGCGAGCTCTCTAATCTTTGTGATTTCATTTGTTCCGCAGGGCGTTGCAGAGTAAATCTGAAGAAAAGAAGGCAGAAGAACCACAAGGCTGCAGTTGAAAGTTACATATGTAATGATGATAGCCAGAAGGGTCCACGTTTGCTCTTAGAAAAGCTTTCACGAAAAAAAAAAAGGAGTTTTCCTACACCGCTTCGTAGGCTAGATGACATTTAGGATATGTAGGGATGATATTTAATGACATCTTCTCGTGTATATGTGCCGCGCTTGTTTTAATCATACGGAAATTATGGTGTTCAGGTAATACCAACATCAGACTCGCCGTCTCGAATCACGGGAAACGATGCGCGTCCTATCGCGTCTTCTTTTTCTCTGAAGAGCAATACATACCAATACTTAGAGATTTAGGCTGTAGGGATAATCAGTAATTAAAGGGATTAAGTTATGAAGGTTGTCTTTGGCGTTCTTTGGTCACATCTGGCCCATTGCACCAATCACATAAAACTATCATCATCATCATCATCAAATTATGAAGATTTACTTTCCAAGACGCACCGTCCCGGTGGTCTAGTAGCTATGGCGCTCGGCTGCTGATCTGAAGGTCGCGGGATCGAATCCCGGCCGCGGCTGCTGCATTTCGATGAAGGCAAAATGTTGAGGCCGGTGTACTGTGCGATGTCAGTGCACGTTAAAGGGCCCCTAAACCACCCAGAGGTCATAATTTAGTTGCTGTGCTGCTCTTGTGCCGGCGTTCCCAACGAACACGTAGCCGCAAGAATTTTTCGAAACGGTGAAGAAATAGCGGAGTTACACGCGTTTGATTATTAAAACGCGGCGCTTGCTTGTTTCACTCTCTCCTGCGCCGCGCCGGCTGCTTGCCGGAGCCACCTCCTCGCCGAGTGCTCCTCCGAACGTCACGTGACATACATCGCCGATGACGCGCAGTCCACTTCCGGTTGACGTGGCTCCGCCGGGCTCCCGCGTTCTCGCAAGTGTTTTGTTGGTGCTGTGCCAACGCTCTCTGGTAGCGCTATCCGTCGTGTTCTGACAGTTGCTGCAGTTTCTAGTCGGCTGTACCTGACTTGCACTTGCGTAGCTTAGCGCAGTTAGGAATTCACAAGCGTGCACACGCGAACACCATGCGAACGACACACGACAAGGAAAAATAAACAGGCAGGGAGCGCGTGCGTTTGCTAGCAGACTAACCGGAAGTCGAAGTTTTCCTTCGACCAATCAGCGGAGCTCGGACTCTTCTGACGTCACCAAAAACCACAATGTCGTCGCGGCTAACTTTGGTATGCCAGAAATGGCCGGCGAGGCGCGCGGGAATGTTTTTCCAGTTTGTGGCGCGACCGCGGCGCGTAGCGCTGCCGCATTTGACATCGTTCATCGTTGCGCCATTCTCAATTTGATGCGCGTGTTAACTTGAAATGTTCAAAAAAAATGTCGGGGTGGTTTAGGGGCCCTTTAAAGAGCCCCAGGTGGTCGAAATTTCCGGAGCCCTCCACTACGGCGTCTCTCATAATCAGAACTGGTTTTGGGACGTAAAACCCCACAAAACAACAACAACCCTCACCTCCCTTTCCCGTTTCCCATCTCCTTGCTAAAATAACTGTGCAAGGCTATGCCATGCTTTAGCCTCTCCCCTCCTCCTCACCCTCACTTCCTATTCCCACTTCCTTGCTGTACTATGTATTAGGGCTGCTGGATGAGTATACTATGCTATGTAGCTCCCAACACAGCAAGGCGAGACAAAAACTGTTAACCTCCCTGCCTTTCTGTTTTCCCCTTCCTTCCTTCCTCCTGTTACGCCTGGCCCGCTACAAGAGCTGGCCAGCGGGTAGAGTGGTGGTGAACGGCGACGGGAGACGGAGCAGAGAGATTACAGGAAGTTTATTTCACATATTTACAGGGAGCTTGCTTCTGCAAGGCTCCACAAGCAAGAAGAGAATTCTCAGGGCCCTCTTCTCTCTTGGTCCCGTGCTTTTTGTCTCCCGGGCTCTTCTCCCATTGGCTCCTGGGCGAGGAAGGGGGGAGAGGATGGGACGTGTCCAAAACGTCCTTGACCCGCCCATGGCTGTAGTCACCGACGGCCCCGGGGGATGATGCCGAAGCCGTCACGCGGCCAGCACCAACGTCATCACGTGCACGTGCGGTCACCTGGTAAAAGTTTGTGTGGTCCGATAAGGTAGGCACTCAACCACTTCCGGAGTTGCCGCACAGGGGGGGGGGGGGGGTCGCCTCTTCGGCTTGATGGCCAAACGTACGGGTGTGGTGTCGAAGAAAGGAACGCCCTTTCGGCTCAGCAACTGACGTCTTTCTCGGCACCCCCGTGGCGCCTCGGCTGAACGCCGAGGCGCCACGGGGGTGCCGAGAAAGACAAGCGTGCACACGCGAACACCATGCGAGGTAGGCATGGTCGCCGGCTCGTTTTGCACGCCAAACGGAACAAGCCACGTGCGCCGTTCTCAGCAGAAAGCCCGGTCGTAACAGCTTCTCCGCCGGCGAAGAAGATTCCGACGTGCAGTGGCTAGCAGCCACTGTGCAGAGGGATCGCCAGGCAGCTCGCCCGGGTCAAGTTGATCAGCCCTCGTCAGCTGGTGATCCCGATGAACCTGCACTGGACCCACAACCGCAAGCAGCAAGCACACCGCAACACTTCTCTAAGACACACCTGGCCTGCTTACCCGGAAATTGGGCAGTTTTTCCCCACTAAAGCTACCCTCCCGTTTTGCACTATTCAGTACTTAAAGCAGCCACTCTTGCAAACACAAAAGGGAAAATAACCAATATACTGGCATTTCGATACATAAGCACGAGCACGAAACAAAACTAGTACACAAAAATTAATTTGCACGTACTTGACCGAAGGAAGAGAAACCGAGAACTCAATTTGAAGCTTTCGCTGCACTATGGGCAACGACTTAAACCGTCGGCGTTGCCGTTGAGTTTACCCTTCTTGCAGCGGATATCAAATGTATGCTGTTGAAGGGCCAAGCTCCAATGGAGAAGACGGCCGTTTTTCTTAGACATGGACTGCAGCCACGTACGTGAGCGGACAGTGGTCCGTTTCCATGGTGAATCTCGAACCAGCTATGTAACATGCTAGCTTCTGCACCGCCCAAATAACACAGGCGCACTCCTTTTCTGAGGCACTGTATGCCTGCTCCCGAACAGACAGCTTTCTGCTAGCGTACAATACCGGGTGTTCACTTTCGTCATCCGTCTTTTGACAAAGCACCACGCCTATACCTCGGTCCCTGGCATCACACTGGAGAAAGAATGGCCTAGAGTAGTCGGTCGCACTCAACACGGGTTGACTTGTTAGGGCTTTCTTCAGCATAGAGAATGCCCGCTCTTTAGCGCAATCCCACTCTACCCTCTGCGGTTCTGTTTTTGTGAGAGCATCTGTTAAGGGACTTGCGATCTCGGAATAACGAGCGATGTACCTTTGGTAATAACCTGCCAAGCCAAGAAATGACCTGATATCCCGCTTGGTTTGCGGTTGAGGGAAGTTAGCTACTGCTGCCACTTTAACCTCCGAAGGCCGACGGCGACCTTGACCAATTACATGGCCTAAATAAGATACCTCCGCGCGCCCCAACTGACACTTCGGCGCCTTCACTGTCAAGTTAGCCTCGCGTAGACGACACAGCACGGCTCGCAGGTGTTCGACAGGGTCGACCCATGATGAAGAAAAGATTGCGATGTCGTCTAGATATGGAAGTGCGAAGTCCTCCATTCCTCGTAGCACCTGGTCCATGAGGCTTGAGAAACAATAGGGAGCATTCTTTAACCCGAAGCTCAGGACCTTCGACCGAAATGTTCCCATCGGGGAAATAAATGCCGCGAGCCGGCTTGCCCTCTCAGTTAACGGCACCTGCAAGTAACCTCTCACTAAATCGAGAGTCGAGATTAATCTAGCACTGCTCACCCGCTCGAGCCTTTCCTCGATGTGCGGAATTGGATAGGTCTGGTCCCTCGTGATCAAATTCAGCTTCCGGTAGTCAACACAGGGTCTTGGCTCCTTTCCAGGAACCTCGACCAAGATAAGAGGTGAGGTATAATCGCTCTCTCCTGGCTCGATCACACCTAGCTCTAGCATCTTGTTTATTTCCGCAGCCATTATCTGACGTTGACGAGGTGAAACGCGATAGGCCTTCGAACTAACTGGTTCTGGTGAGGTCAGCTCAATATCGTGTACCACGGGAGTGGTTCTGCCGGGTGTGTCTGAAAACCTGTCTTTAAATTCAAACAGTAGTTTTTTCAGCTCGGCTCTCTGATCGGGCTCCAACTTCGCCTGTTCTGCTAGGCTATAAATGGTCTCGTGCACGTCTGTCGTACCTGTTACTGGCTTTAACTCAGGAAAATCGACAGGCATCTCTTCAGATTGGTTGAGCGACATGTTCACGATGGCTTCCCTTTCCCGGTAGGGCTTAAGTAGGTTGCTATGATACAATTGCTGGGCCCTTCGCTTTCCCGGTAGTGTGACTAAGTAGTTTGTATCAGATATTTTCTGAACTACCTCAACCGGTCCTTCCCACTGAACTTCAAGCTTATTTTTCAGTGAAGGCTTCAGTATCAATACTTTTTCTCCGACTCCAAAACTTCGGGTCCGAGCGGTTCTGTCGTAGTAACGCTTAGCATTGCTCTGAGCTTTGCGCATTTGTTGCCCTGCTAGTTCTTGAGATGTATATAGCCGATCTAAAAGCTCCAGCACGTACGCCACAACGGATGGGTCGTCCGCCCGGCCCTCCCAGGCTTCTCGAATCATGCGAAGAGGGGATCGAAGGCAACGGCCGTAAACTAACTCCGCAGGCGAAAAACCGGTTGATTCATGCGGTGCTGTTCGAAGCGCGAACATGGCTGCCGGTAAGCAGGCTTCCCAGTCTGCCTTGTGCTCGTAACAGAGGGCTCGCAAAAGCCGTTTCATGACTGAGTGAACCTTTTCTACGGCATTCGACTGCGGGTGGTACACTGAACTGTGGATGAGTTTAACACCGCACTTTTCCAGAAATGTCGAGGTTAGTGCGCTTGTAAAGACTGATCCCTGGTCTGACTGAATTGCCGCGGGAAAACCGACTCGCGCGAAGATGGACAAAAGTGCGTTAACGACCTCTACCGAGCTTAGTTCTTTTAGGGGCACCGCTTCCGGGAATTTCGTGGCTGGACATAGTACAGTTAGAATGTGCCGATAGCCAGACTGCGTCGCGAGAAGTGGACCCACTATGTCTATTATAAGCCTGCGAAACGGCTCCGTGATAATGGGGACCAGCTTCATGGGTGCTTTAGCTTTATCCCTTGGCTTGCCAACGCGCTGGCACGTGTCGCAGGTTCTCACAAATGCCTCCACGTCCCGAAAGCAGCCGGGCCAGTAAAACTCTTGCAACAAACGGTCCTTTGTTTTTCTGACGCCCAGATGTTCTGACCAAGTACCCCCATGAACCAGATGCAACAGTTTGCCACGGTAGGGATACGGTACAACGAGTTGATCGAACTGGATCCCCTTCCTACTCGTGTACTTTCTATAGAGAACGCCTGCCCTCTTGAAGAACGTAAGGTTCTGCTTTGCCACGCCTTCTTTCGCATCGGGCTTCAGGTTAAAGAGAGTTGAATCTTTTCCCTGTTCCGCTATCAATTCTGCAGGGCTTACGTTTAATAGTTTTCTCTGGTAGTCTTCCTCCCGCGTTGTTTCGGGTTGCTCCTGTTCCTCAACCTCTTTTGCTAACGTGCTTTCGACAGTAACTCTTTCTACCGGGCTGTCCTGTTTGATGCTGGTTGAAGAACTTCCTGCGGAACCTGTTTCTTCCACCACTGGATATTCACACTGCCTTAGCTGCGAGCTCTCTCGCCTTGGAACGAGTCAAGGCTTGTATGATACCCTCACTAAACCCGATTCCTTTGCGTTGCAGCAAATACTCTGATTTGTTAGAAAACAAATATGGATACTGCGGCGGCAGATGTGCAGACACTGCGGCTTCTGTGTCCAGAACTCCAAAAGGCCCTTCAATTCGGACTTTCGCCACTGGGAGACAAGCACTGTTAGCCTCTGCCGCTTGCTTTATCCAGCACATTCTCCCGTAAACTGGTTTTCGCCAACGTATGACGGGTGCACAACATCCATTGTGGCGGCCGAATCACGGAGCACGCGGCACAGTTTGTCGTTCACAATGAGATCACGAATGTACGGTTCTAGCAACTTCAGATTTTCCTCGTGACTACAAAGTGACATTAACACGACTTTGGGGTTCCGGCACCCGGGAGCAATATGCCCTGTCTGCTGACAGTTGTAGCAAACTACTGGTTTCTTTGCCTCGAAAGATTTTTTCTTTTGCTTTTCTGCCCTTTCTTCGGGTGTCTCCTCTTTCCCTTTTTTGTCCTCGTCACTATCTTTTGCTGAATCTGACCTCCCTTTCTGTCTATACTGACTCGACTTTGCCCATCGCACTGACTTGTCGGCTCTATGTTTACTCGTCTCCTTAGGCGCTTCCTTCCCTTATAGAGCCCGGCGAGTTACGTACTCTTCTGCGAGTTCGGCCGCTCTGGTGATAGTGTCCACGCCTGGCCTATCCTGAACCCAATACCTAATGTTTTCAGCAGCCTTCGGAAGAACTGCTCCAACGCAACGCACTGCATAGTCTTTTCCGCGTTGCCAAGTGCACCCTCTTCTCACAGCCATTCCTCCAGATTTACCTTTAAAGTGTACGCGAACTCTGGGTAGGACTCACTCTTGGTCTTCTCAAATTCGCGGAATTTTCGCCTGAATGCTTCGGCTGATAACCTATACGTTTTAAGCAGACTTGTTTTGACTTTATCGTAGTCTTCTGCTTCTTCCTTCCCCATTAGGGCTATGATATCAGCCACCTCGCATGGCAACAACGTAAGCAAGTGTTGCGACCAAGTGTTTCTGGCAAAATTCTCTTTCTCACACGTGCGTTCGAAACGTACCAGAAAAAGACCCATGTCCCCACCAGCTGTGTACGACGGCATTAAGTCTGTCATCCTGCGTCCGCTTTCTCGGGGCCCTGTGCTGGCTCTTGCCATATTTTGAGCATTCAGCAGCTCGATCTCAAGACGCTTCATTTCCAGAGCATTACGGGCTACGCGTTCCCGTTCCTCTCTTTCTTCTAAGCGTTTACGCTCTTCCTGTTCTTCCAAGCGTTTACGCTGTTCCTGTTCTTGTGTAATGCTCTCTAGGCATTCCTCAAGTTCATCATCGTCTGCCCCTGTCGCTTCGATCGCCTCAATGATCTCCGGTTTTCTCTTTGACTCTGAAATTTGGAGGCCCAACTCTCTGGCCAACTTTAGCAATTCCGGCTTCTTAAGTGCCTTCAAATTCATGGCTGCCCTTAGTGCTGCTAATTCTTCACTTCCTAAACAACTTTGACGTACTCTAAATACTTCCGTCAACAGTTACACAAAATCACTGCTTTGTTCTTTTACGTTACGCAAAGCCTGGTGATATCCTAGTGAAGAAAAGCCGTGCACTCACCATATGCAGTCATGACTCCAGGCACGTTCCTTCCGAAGATTGCCAGTTGGACCATTAGGCGCTGTCCTGCCGACGTTGGGGCCTCCGGGTAACGAATCCCATCGCTGCCAACCAGATTGTTACGCCTGGCCCGCTACAAGAGCTGGCCAGCGGGTAGAGTGGTGGTGAACGGCGACAACGACCGGGACTCAGGGCGACGGGAGAAGTTTATTTCACATATTTACAGGGAGCTTGCTTCTGCAAGGCTCCACAAGCAAGAAGAGAATTCTCAGGGCCCTCTTCTCTCTTGGTCCCGTGCTTTTTGTCTCCCGGGCTCTTCTCCCATTGGCTCCTGGGCGAGGAAGGGGGGAGAGGATGGGACGTGTCCAAAACGTCCTTGACCCGCCCATGGCTGTAGTCACCGACGGCCCCGGGGGATGATGCCGAAGCCGTCATGCGGCCAGCACCAACGTCATCACGTGCACGTGCGGTCACCTGGTAAAAGTTTGTGTGGTCCGATAAGGTAGGCACTCAACCACTTCCGGAGTTGCCGCACAGGGGGGGGTTCGCCTCTTCGGCTTGATGGCCAAACGTACGGGTGGGGTGTCGAAGAAAGGAACGCCCTTTCGGCTCAGCAACTGACGTCTTTCTCGGCACCCCCGTGGCGCCTCGGCCCAACGCAGATGTTTTCAATCTGCGAGGACGCGGAGCTCAGGCCAAACGAGCCGGCGACTTTCCTTTTCGGGCTCGTCTTGCACGCCAAACGGAACAAGCCACGTGCGCCGTTCTCAGCAGAAAGCCCGGTCGTAACACTCCCAACACAGCACGCCATGACTGTGATATGCTAGGAGCTACTTGGCACGTACCCGCTTTCTGCCGCTAAAAGCGTTGCACGCTGGGCATTTGCCAAACTAGAACTACGCAGTTAATAATTATTTATGTCAGACAGATTCCCTCAAATATCCATATGTTAATCGTAGAATGGCTATCACTATTAAACGATGTCCTGGCATTTAACGTTTTGGCGTATAGAATAACGCTTGTTGCTGCGAAAGATTAGACCATACAGGCGATGTACAGTTGATTACACACACACACACACACACACACACACACACACACACACACACACACACACACACACACACACACACACACACACACACACACACACACACACACACACGTATCTATCTATCTATCTATCTATCTATCTATCTATCTATCTATCTATCTATCTATCTATCTATCTATCTATCTATCTATCTATCTATCTATCTATCTATCTATCTATCTATCTATCTCCCACGTCTACGTGCTCTCCTAGTCACTTCGTTCACCTGGTGAGCTCAATATTTGGGTGGTAGGATTATAAACGCATGACAAACGTGAATGACTGATGTTTAAGTCGCTAACATGATAAACTCGTCATCTATATCACTGTTAACGATACTGCGATTACGTGTGGCTCATACCCGTAGTCCTCGGCATGTGGTATATGAAAGGGACCCTATCGAAGAAAAAGAGGCCTTTTTGGGTGTTTATACAACTGTCAACTTCTTGTCCTCATCATCCAGGGGCAGTTGGTTCTAGGCTTGAGTCAAATTCATTGTGAAAGGGAGAGTGAGAATCCACCCGTTTCCAGCACGAAGCTACAAGGAAACTTGTCTTCAACTGAGAAGCTTTCATTTCTGTGTTGATTTCAGTGTTGCTTTCGTGCGTTATTCTCCAACCACTGGAAGTTTCCCTAAGAAGCGCTATAACCGGAGAGTGGTTTTGCTTGGCGGTGGCCATCTGCTTTAATATTGCTTGAACGTGGTCATATACATGACTAAAAGTACGGCTTTTTGGGCTAGTTGGTTAGATGCATTTGAAGGAAACATAGCGCTAGAAGACACGGACAAGGAAGACAACGACACGAGCGCTACATGAGGTTAAGAGGTGACATAGATATGATGCTAAGAGGTGACCCAGTGTCGACAAGCATATTCACAGGCATCCACCCAAAGTGAAGTCTTTGAAAATTTGCATAACTGTGCGGCCGTTTCTGATCTGATGGTTGGTTGGTTGGTCGTTGCTTACTTTAACGCATCCCACCCACGGAGACCCACCCAGGGGGAACCCTATGGGGGTTGTGATAATTTCTGGAGCTGTCCACTTCGGCGTCTTTCATAATCATGTCGTGGTTTTCGGACCTAAAACCCGAGGAATTAAAGTCGGAGCGAGAATGAATCCCGCAGACGCATGCGCGATTCGCTGCGAAAGTGGAGCTAGGCCGCATCCACGTGGCCAGTTGCATGCTTTGACGCGAAAGAACTCGATGTTATGCTAAACTCAATGTTGTATTAAACAATCCTCAATTGGTTAACTGGATATCTTGCTTTTTTTCATCCGCTCTCAGTTCGTTTCTTACAGGTCAACCAACTCTGCTGCTATTAATCTAACATCCGGAGTGCCCCAGGGGTCTATTCTTGGGTCTCTACTTTTCTTAATTTACATAAATGACTTGCCTGTTTGTACCTCCTCTTCCATTCGTTTTTATGCAGGTGATTGCGTTTTATACGAAGTCATTAAAATACACAGTGACCATTATCGCTTGCAGGAGCCCTTTGCTGGGCTTTGCGATTGGTGCAAGACCTGGCAGATGAACATTAAGTTTAAGGAAACCGTGGTTACGCCTTTTTATAATAAGTCGTCTTCTGTTTTTGATTGCTCTCTCGATAACCGAGCTGTAAATAGGGTTTTTGAGTATAAGTATCTCGGTGTCATTTTTAGTCATAATATGTCATGGTCCAAGCACATTGACTCTATGTGTAAGAAAGCATTAAAAAAAACTAGGTGATCTACGTCGCACTCTATCTAAATCTCAAAAGAAAACTAAGCTCCTCTTATATAAATCGCTAATACGTCCAGTAGTTGACTACGCATCTGTCGTTTGGAACCCGTATAAGCAGTGCGAGATTAAGACGCTAGCAGCAATCCAGAAAAAAGCGGTAAGATTCATATGTCATCGTTATGGCCGAGACTTTTCACCGTCTTCTACTTTTTCTTCACTTTTTCTTCGCTGTCTTCGCGTCGCCGAATAGAGTCATTAAAATTCTTGCATAGCATCGTGACGTCTTCAGTTAAACTATCAAATGACAAGGACTACATAACCTTTGCGCCTCAGCCCAACGACCGAGAAGCCATTACAATTTAAACTTGAAGCCTCACTATGCCCGAAATAGCATGTTAAAGTTCAGTTATTTTCCTCATTCCACTGAAGACTGGAATTCATTACCTGGTTCTGTTCGTTCACGCCTATCGCCCAACATTGTAGCCTACATCTATGACATGCATCTGTAACATACACTCGTCTATTTGACATTGGTGTTAGCTGTTGAGTTGCATTGCTTGTTTGTTGTATCCCTTCATGTTCACCACATGTATATGCGCTTTTCGCCTTGTGTAATCACACATCTGTATTATTTTACCTGCTTCTGTAGTTTTCATTGCTGCTAGTTAAATCTGTATACCGACTCCTGCCATAGCGCACTTTGCGCAGCAGTATGTATGTATGTATGTATGTATGTATGTATGTATGTATGTATGTATGTATGTATGTATGTATGTATGTATGTATGTATGTATGTATGTATGTATGTATAAATAAATAAATAAATAATAAATAAATAAATAAATAAATAAATAAATAAATAAACCCGACATTCTCTCTTGCCTTGCTCCTCAACGCCCCTCGACGCGCTTTTTACACACCCTTTTGACACACGCAGTTTTGGTCAGAACCTATATAGCCACGCACTGCAGCTTCACTGAAGAGATGCTGTTTGGAACGACGCCCACGCTCAAGAGAGCATTACCCACAGACAGGGGAGCTACACTCTTAGCACGGTAACCTTTAGTTCATTTTATAGGCATAAAAAAATATGAAAATATGCTCCTTTACTAAAGGTTAAATCACTTTAGCCTTTATAAAGGAGCATATTTTCACATTTTTGTGTACCTATAAAATAAACTAAAGGTTACCGTGTTAAGAGTGTACCCATCCGCCCTCCGCACATAGTGAGTAGCCGATCAGTATCTGGGGAGGGCGGATGGGGATGTCAGCCGATCCTATTAGTGAGCACTTGATTGGGGACCACGACTGGCTAATGGCGAAACAGCAGGCCGAACCAAAAGCTTTGCGAATTTGGCCCCAGGAATTTCGCGCATTGTCCTGTCCGCTGCCTGTTTACTTCCACCACGACAAAGAATCATAATTAAATGGCCAGAATTTTAATATAATTTCGCAAGATCGGCCAAATTTTTGGTGAAGTTCAAAAGATGAACGTAGAGGCAATGTTCAAAATTCATGTCTAGAAATGAGGCCGTCCATCTGTTGCCGAAGCAAGTTGTAACCCACCAGTAATGCAGATGTCATGGCTGTCTTGTACCTACGTCTTTGCGTATTTAGGCAAGCGTGTGAATTTTTCCCGTGCTCCATGGTTTATTCTGCTGGCTTGATGAAAAAAAAATATTGTGTGCCGGCTTCGCTTCGGTGTGGCGCTCACGTCTTACATTTCGGACCGGCGGATGCGTCGAAATATTCCCGATGAGCTAAAGCAACCAAGCAGCCCTTGTCTCTCTTGCCATCGGAGTGATGACCCGACCGATGGAATACACCTGCTGATAGATTGGCCGGGTTAACCTTTACTAAGATCGTCGCTCCAGTCAAGCCAGAATAAGCGGCATGAAAACACGGTGTAAAAACGACAAAATGGTCGATCATACCACGTGCACTTTTGGCACGCTAACCTTTGGTTGATTTTATAGGCACACAAAAGTGTGAAAATATGCTCCTTTACTAAAGGTAGAAGAGTATGCTCTTCTACACTCCTTAGCATGGTAACCTTTTGTTTATTTTATAGGTACACAAAAATGTGAAAATATGCTCCTTTATAACGGTTAAAGTGCTTTCACTTGTAGTAAAGGAGCATATTTTCGCATTTTTGTGTACCTATAAAATAAACTAAAGGTTACCGTGCTAAGAGTGTAAGTACGAGTAGTCAGTTTCCAGTTTGCAATATGATAAGACGTGAAGTACTTTTCCCATCTCTTCATAACACTCGACGTCTTTCCTGTAAATAAAGACGTTTTCACCAGCCGAAGAGTTTACTCTTTCGGTTTTAAATGACGCACTGAGGCGAGCCCATGTTTGCCATTCAAGATCATGGTGCAGCAGTATCAAATGAAGGGGCTGACTTCTTTCGCCCTGCGACTCCATGTTTTATATGAGATACATATTTTTTTAACAATTTGAAGTTGCTTTCTTTCACAAGGACGCCTCACTGACTGAGGTGTAAGATGTGGTGGATTCAGACGACAGATTGAATCGTTCATTAACTCCGAACCTATATAGAGCAGCAATGGTAGGTCGCGCGCATCCCGAGGTCTTGATCCTGCACCTGCGAAATATACAGGGAATTTCAGAAAATGTAAAACCTTTAAATAAAGAAAAGCAGATATTTCTGCACTTTTTGCAGAAGTGGTTTGTTCATGGTCGCATGAACTAGAAAATGTGAAGTAAAATTTTTAACAGCAATTGGCATAATTAGACTAATTAACTTTTAAACAAAGAAAAAGCTAGATGCTCAAACCTAATTTGACAATGGAAGTTATTTATACACGGAATCCATATCCGTCGTAATATTTGCAAAAGGGCGACGTTGCTAATTTCTACAGATCGATGAAAGCTGGCTTACTGCACTCAGGAAACCGAAACTGAGTGGCCGAAGAACGCATTTGCCATATTCGGTAGTGCCCTGCGTAACATAGTTGATCTCGTCGCATTGCCGTGCGAGTGTGCGTGTCTCTCGAGTGGCTATTCCGGCAAGCGCGATCAGGCGCGCAGCAACGAGACGATAAACATAACCGCTTGATAACGACGCTTGCTCATCGTCACTCGGCAATTCGTGGGGAACAACTGTGTCACACAGTCACGCAGGTCACTACCGAAGGCAGCGGCAACTGCGCGCTTTGATTACTCAGTTTCGGCTTCTTCGGTGAAATTAGCCGGATTCCATCGATCTATAGAACTTAGCAGCGTTGCCCTTTTGCAAACATTACAACGGATATGGATTCCATGAATATTTTCCCTTCTTCGATTACATTTCAGTGTGCAGCCGTCCTGATGTAAATGTTAATTGGTCTAATTATGTTAATTAGTGTTCAAAATACCACTCCTACCCCACTTGAAGTGCATGCCGCCATGGGCAAAGCAATTCCGCAAAAAGTGCGCAAGTATCTTCTCCGTATTCATAAGGTTCTCGGACACACTTTCTGAAAAATCCGTATATCATCCACTCATTCATTTCCCCCAGAGGCCTCTTGTTGGCGCATACATCAGGCTGTGGGTGACTGTTGGCTGGCAAGATAATATAGCACTGATAACTGGGCGAGTTGGTACGGCTTCATGATGATGAAACGCCGCCACATAATACGACGATGTTGCCATATTGTTCTGTGATGCTGTTTCACAGTCATGAAGATAATACGGGCTACGAAATAACGGTTTTGGTGAGCCGCTTGAATGCCAGTGGGTCAATGACAGTGACAGGTTCGGTTGGCAGGCCATCTGCAGTCTCGTGCTGCGCACAGAAAAAAAAAAAAAAAGCCTTTGGCTACTGCAAGGTAACGGTATGGTCTTATGGGGGATGTACTGTATTAGGGTGACTGATGCGAGAAATGTGGCAAGCTCTTGGCAGGAGAGAGAGAGGCAGAGTGAGAAACGGAGGGGAAAGGTAGGGAGATTGGCGAAGCGCATGCTCGGTTAACTACGCTAAGCTTGGGGAAGGGGAATAATATATAGATAAAAGAACAAAATAGCAAAAAAAATAAACAAAACAACAAGGAATTGAAAAAAATTACAGCATATCCACGGAGTGAATGATGCTGAGTGGGCGAAGCTCGGGAGGTTCATCGTAGATCGTGCCGAGTTCCCGATTAATTTAGTTAACGCGCACGCTACGAAAATCCTCATGGTTCAACTATGCACAAGTGAAATCTCCCACCGGCACTTCATTGCAAGTCAAGATCCAGTGCCTATATATATATATATATATATATATATATATATATATATATATATATATATATATATATATATGGGTTGCCGGTGAACGCTTCTCCAACGCGAGCAGTCGGTATTTCTCAATCAAGAAACTTGCTAGGAGACGCTGCCTGCGCCAACGTTGTCTCTCGCGGGTGAGGGCGCGTTCTCCTTCTTTGCGAGCTGGTAGCGTTCCTCTAAGAAAGAGCGTTTCCATAGCCAACGCGCGCCTTTCGCTCTCTCTCTCTCTGTCTCTCTCTCTCTCTCCAGATGGAAGAGTGAGAGAGAGAGTGGCACGCGCCGGGAGGCACGCGCCGAAGGCGAGCGCGTGCCTCCCGGCACGCGGGTTACGCCTGACGACTGACGCGTGACAAGGTTAGACTAAGAGGAGCTTCGCCCCTAAAATTCGTGACAACCTTTTAGGCGTTCTAGTGTACGGCATGAGGTTAGAACGGGCTAGAACGGAGCATTTTCTTTCCACTGACCGATACAATGTCTCGGTGCACCGCGTGAACTTACCGTCAGTTGCAGATGTACGAAATAAACCTCGTCGCTCAGTTTTGAGCGACTTACGCCACGTCAACAATGTCTGTTTTCTTTTCTGAATAATAATAATAATAATAATAATAATAATAATAATAATAATAATAATAATAATAATAATAATAATTGTCACCTTGGAGGGAAAGTACAAAAGGACAACAAGCCTGTCAAAACCAACAGGAGGCTTGGAGGTCTACAGGTCTACACCTTTAGCACGGTAACCTTTAGTTTATCTTATAGGTACACAAAAATGTGAAAATATGCTGCTTTACTAAAGTTTAGAGCACTTTAACATTAATAAAGGAGCATATTATCACATTTTTGTGTACCTGTAAGATAAACTAAAGGCTACCGTGGTAAGAGTGTAGGCCCGGCACATCAGCAGACGATCGATGAGAACACAGAGATCGAAAAAGCTTGTATGCTATCTTATACAAAAAAGATAATACAAATAAATAGCCTATTTACACAATATTTAAACACAGTAGAAAAAAACAAAAACACTACATACAGTTAATGATATAACAACAAGTAAACTGAACACTTAAACACAGAAAAGCGAAAGCATTACATACAATTAATAATGTAAGAACCATTATGTATCGGAAATGAGTTCTCTGTGGGCAGTAAAATAAGTAACATAAATATGCAGCACAATTAGAGCAAATAATCCCAGTAATATACAAATCATTCAACAAAAAAAAAAGCGATGTGAGAACTGTAGAAATTATTACTTTAGCTTCTTTCTTAGTCCATGTTTCGTGGTCACGGAAAACAACTCATCAGGGAGTTCATTAAAAATTGCCGGTACATACACCTTTCTAGCAGCTTTACCAAATCTTGTTTTGAAAAACGGTACAACAAAGCGAGAGGTTCTGCGTAATGTTCGTGCAGCAGTGTATTCATACTTAAACTGAGGATTCCAGAAGTACCCTGCAGTACTAGTCTGATTAAGGAGAGCATTAGAGGACGGCATACCAAGCAAAGAAAACAGATGAGCATTGTCCGAGGAGGAATAGTCGTGGCGAATGGATTTCAGCATGCTTTTTAAAACCTTGTCAACACGAAATTGCCATCGTGCAGACCAAAAGCCAAACAATGTAATGCCATAACCCAGAATGCTATAGGCAAGAGCATGCATTATAGTATTTTTTTATATAAGTGGGGGCCATGGATTTGATATTGAAAAGCAACCATGAGATGTGTCGTAAGCGACCACAAACATAGGCTAAGTGGTCATTCCAGGAAACTTCATCATCAAAAAGCACACCTATGTATTTATAGAATTAACATATTCAACGGGAGTACATTTGCAAGAGGTGCAATTACGCGAGTGATGAAATAAGGGTACAACGGGTGGCATTGATTTCAAAGCAGTTTTAAAGCAATAATAATAATAATAATAATAATAATAATAATAATAATAATAATAATAATAATAATAATAATAATAATAATAATAATAATAATAATAATAATGCGTGCTGGCATCATTTTTTGTGCGGCCTTTTATCCTATTTCGCGCACTTCGGTTTCCAAAGTCGTCTTTTTTCTTTTGGTTATGATAGAACCATGCTCGCCCTTTTTCTCTACAAAACTTTTCTTCTTTCGTCCTACAGTGTAACAGTTTTACCCACTACGCTTATTTCCTTAACGCACAGATATACAGTACAGCACTGCCTAAAGAAAATCGTATCATCGGTGCAAGCATCAATGAGGTTGGGGGGCCGAAAGTTTTATGTTGGCTTTCTGTCAGTGGCGGTTATATTTTTGTACAGCCTGCAGATGAATGATCAAATATGATTCCCTTAAAACTACCATTACTTTCAAAAACTGTGATAAAGAGAAGACGTTATACATTGCTCTATCAAGAGGGAGTAAAGTGGTGCAGTAGGTGACTTTTATTTTCACGCTGTTTTTTTTTGTTTTCTTTTTTTTTGCCAGCTTCCGAGAAAGCGCTTTACTCGCGAGCAGTATGTTTGCATTTCACAGCGGTTGCTTTCATGCAGTAGGACCTGGCCTGCATACCAATGTATGGTCTTTGTCCTAACGGTAGCGCAGTAAATTATACTTAGGATAAAACTTCCCAAGTAGAAGTTATTAATGGCCTTTGGTACCGGTGCTCCTGGGGCTGCATTGCGCTTTAAGATTATTAATGGCGCGAGCATCACGTAGGCTGCCTTTGTGCTGCGATATTCTTTCTTTGTCCTTGCATGAAATAAAAAGTCTTCACGGTCTTTCTGTCGGGAGTAATTTTATGACTTAGCCACGTCAGCCATAGCTGTGACGCTAGCTATGTAGCGTTACGTCGTCGTTTTATAATTTTGCTCGAAGTTATGTTTTTGCAATAACCGTCTGTGAATAAGTGTTGGCTAAGAGCCTTGTATCATTAATCTTGGCGAAGATGCCTCTGCTCGAGTTAAATACACAACGCGGGCCGAGTCGCCGATTCATTACGCAAATGAGCAAAACGTGGCTCAATTTTTAACGAATTCAGTCATCAGGCGCTTATTTGTGATACCGTTATGTGTAGCTTGACTCAGTAGCAACTTATTGCTAGTCAACAGACTGAATCCGTGGTTATGTCTCCTGTGGATCTAGTGGCCATGGATCATCCGCGGTTAAACCTAGCTCCATCATTGATTGTAGACGCAGGCGAATTATTCGGTTGAGGAAATCTTGTCATTTCAGCACAGTGAACCAAAGTGGAACAGTTAAGTCACTATATACTTCTTTTCGTTAGTGGAGGGCAACATTTGGGGGCTATAGGGAGACCTTGTAGCATCTGCGTCCGCAGCAAGTGGCTTGATGGTTTTGCCCAACCAATACGCGAAATAGTTCTCCGTTTAGGCCGAGTAATGATTGAAAATTAACTTATACAGAAACAAGCTGTGTTATGCAGGGGTTATTGAGTTGATCTTTTTTTTTAAGATTCCGCGTTTCCTTGTTTTCCATTTCGGGTTTTTCATTTGCAGCCCATCGCGACGACCCACGCGCGAGAGTTTGCAATCACGAAAGCTGACTACAATCCACGCGCCATTACACATTTTTCTCATCGAACTTCACGTGCACATCTGGGTTGCACCGCCTTCCGCTTTATAAATGCATCGGCCAGCTGAACGGACCCTATGTTGGACCAAATTTAACAAAACTATTCTTCAGTAAGTGATTTTAACGCGAAAGCGTTTCTTGGCTAGGTTGGCGATGGCGCGCGCCCAGCTCCCGTCCGCAAAAGCAGTGCCCGGAAAGCACGTGACCTCTCCCACCGGAAGTGACGCCGGCGCCAACACTCGCCGCAGCGGCAGTCAGCGCGCGCTCCGCTCCGCTGCAGCTACCTGCAGCGGCTTGCGGCCGCGTCGCCGCGTTTCTTCGCTGGGTCGGCGAAAGCGCGCGCCCAGCTGCGTGGCGTCGCCGTAGCAACACTCGGCGCGCGAACGCCCCAGCTAGCCCATCGTTCTTCGCCACAATGCGTGCCGAGTTCAATCTCGAATTGAAGACGCCCACTGAGGCCATCACGACGTCGAGATGTACGACCATCGACCTCGCATTCACCACCGACCTATACATTGTGCGAGACGTTATGTATGTATCCACCTACTACTCGGATCACAAGGCCATGGTAGTGTCTATGTACCCCGGCCCAAGTACGCCGTCACCGGAACGATGAGAGGGTGACGACACCGGTGACTGTCTAATGACACCGCCCCCAACGCCACGGCGGTCGTACTACTTCGATATGCCCAAGACCTGCCCGGGCATATCTGCATATACTGTCTGGACGACTAAATAGAAGGGGACATGTGAAGTGTCGACACCACTTTGATGGCATCACATCATGTAAATAAACAAAATCTGGCCTTCCACATTGCCTCAT
Organism: Hyalomma asiaticum; assembly: GCA_013339685.2. Taxonomy (NCBI): domain Eukaryota; kingdom Metazoa; phylum Arthropoda; class Arachnida; order Ixodida; family Ixodidae; genus Hyalomma; species Hyalomma asiaticum. The sequence continues at coordinate 258,849,156 of CM023481.1, forward strand.
TATTTACTACACAACTCGGGAACACCAGTTGCCAGCACCCCTCCGCAACGACAATCTAGCCAAAAGTAACGCTTTCGCGTTCTCATCTCATAAGAATACGCTTAGGGATTGTCGAACTTTTACGGGCGAAGCTCCTCGTAGTCTAACCTTGTCCTGCGTCAGGCGTCAGGCGTAACTGGCGTGCCGGGAGGCACGCGCTCGCCCTTGGCGCATGCCTGTCTCTTTATCTCTCTCTCTCTCCCGGCGCGTGCCTCTCTCTCTCTCACTCTTCCATCTGCTGCCTTGTGAGAGAGAGAGACAGAGAGAGAGAGCGAAAGGCGCGCGTTGACTATGGAAACGCTCTTTCTTAGATGAACGCTCTACCAGCTCGCAAAGAAGGAGAACGCGCCCTCACCCGCGAGAGACAACGTTGGCGCAGGCAGCGTCTCCTAGCGAGTTTCTTGATTGAGAAATACCGACTGCTCGCATTGGAGAACCGTTCACCGGCAACCCATATGGATCTTGACTTGCAATGAAGTGCCGGTGGGAGATTTCACTTGTGCATAGTTCAACCATAAGGATTCGTAGCGTGCGCGTTAACTAAATTAATCCGGAACTCGGCACGATCTACGATGAACCTCCCGAGCTTCGCCCACTCATCATCATTCACTCCGTGGATATGCTGTAATTTTGTTGTCATTGGATATGTTCGGTGTGGGGACTGACAATTTTCCTTCTTTCATACAATTCCAGCCTAAGAAGCTTTTGTAAATACGCTCAATTATTTCTAACACTGCGGTGTAAGGGCTGTGTTACAGTGGTAGGCTGCCTTGGGTGCTATAGTGTGTTAATATTGCGATTGACTGGGGTCGCTCCGTACAGGTTTGTTGCAGTGGTTGTGACAAATGTACAGCATGCCAACCTCCATATCAAATAAATCCCTGTATGAATACGGGTGCTTATTCGCAAGTGTGTTTTGTTGGTGATTTTTTCGAAGGGCGTATTTAAGAAACATTCATCATCATCATCATCATCATCAGCCAATTTTATGTCCACTGCAGGACGAAGGCCTCTCCCAATCCTCGCCATCCTTGCCTGTCCTGCGCGAGCTGATTCCATTTGATGCCTGCGAATTTCTTGATTTCGTCCCCCCATCTTACTCTCTGCCGCCCACGGCTGCGCTTACCCTCTCTTGGTATCCATTCCGTCGTTCTAACTGTCCATCGGTTATCTAGCCTTCTCATCACGTGGCCTGCCCATGTCCATTTTTTCTTCTTAATATCGTTCATTATGTCGGCGACCCCCGTTTGTTCTCTGACCCACTCGGCTGTCTTCCTATCCCTTAGTGTAACGCCTATCATTTTCCGTTCCATCGCCCGCTGCGCGGTTCTTAACTTCCTCTCTAGCTTCTTTGTAATTCTCCAGGTTTCTGATCCGTAAGTCAGTACTGGCAGGATGCAGTAGTTATATAGTTTCCGTTTGAGTGATAGTGGTAGGTTTCCGTTCATGAGTTGTGAATGTCTGCCGTATGCGCGCCATCCCATGTTTATTCTACGGTGGATTTCTTTTATATGGGTGGGTTCTCCAGTAAGTAGCTGTCCTAGGTACAGATATTCTTCTACGACTTCTAATGTATGGGTTTCGACCTTGAATAGACGTTTTTTCGCCGTGCCACTTACCATTATCTTTGTTTTCTGCATGTTCATCCTTAATCCTACCTTAGCGCTTTCTCGGCTTAAGTCTTCAATCATCTTTTGCAATTCGTCGCCGTCATTGCTAAAGAGTACTATGTCATCTGCAAATCGCAGGTTACTCAGATATTCGCCGTTAATCCTGAGCCCTGTCTCTTCCCAGTCTAACCTTTTGAAGATTTCTTCCAAACATGCAGTAAATAGCATGGGAGAAATTGTATCTCCCTGTCTGACACCTTTCTGTATTGGGATTTTTCTGCTTTTCTTATGGAGGAGCAGGGTGGCTGTAGAATCTTTATAGATGTTGGCTATTGTGTTTATATAGCTATCACATATTCCTTGACGACGTAGTGCCTCCAGAACTGCTGGTATCTCTACCGAGTCGAAAGCCTTTTCGTAATCTATGAAAGCCATATAGAGGGGTTTGTTGTATTCAGCGGATTTCTCGATTACTTGATTGACCGCATGCAGGTGGTCCATGGTAGAGTATCCTTTTCTGAACCCTGCTTGCTCTCTCGGTTGATTAAATTCAAGTGTGGCCCTTATTCTGTTTGAGATAACCTTTGTGAATATTTTGTAAAGTGCTGAGAGTAGACTAATCGGCCTGTAGTTCCTCAAGTCTTTAACATCTCCCTTCTTATGTAATATAGAATATTTGCGTTTTTCCAGCTTTCGGGTACATTTGAAGTTTTGAGGCATTGAGTGTATAGTGTCGCGAGCTTTCCAATAAGGAAGTCTCCGCCATCTTTGATCAAGTCGGTGGTTATGCCGTCATCTCCAGCCGCTTTTCCGCGGGACATGCCCTGTATTGCTTTCCTAACTTCGTCCGCAGTGACGCATGGGATTTCGTAGTCCTGCTCGGCATTTAATACACTCATGGTGGGGAGACTCCTATTTGAGCTGTATAGTTCGGAATAGAAATCCTCGGCCACTTTGGTTATGCCACTAAAGTTAGTAACGATGTTGCCCTGCTTATCTTTCACTGCATGCATTATGTTCTTTCCCGCACAAAGCTTCCTTTTGGTTGTTTTGATGCTGACTCCTTTTCTGACGGCTGCTTCTATTTCTTTCACGTTATGGTTACGTACGTCCCTGACTCTACTTTTACTGATGAGCTTAGATAGCTCGGCGTATTCTATCTTGTCTCTTGAGTTAGTTATTCTCATCTGTTGGCGCTGCTTGATTAGATTTTTAGTAGACTCCGAGAGTTTACTCACAACATGTCTTGGTGCTTTGCCCCCTACTTCGATTGCTGTTTCGTTGATCAGATTAGTAATGTCTTCGTTCATCTTCTCTATATCCTCTTTATCTTCCTGTCCTAGAGCCTCATACTTGTTCTTAAGTGCAATGCTAAATTCTTCTCTTTTCGCCCTGACGCTATCGAGGTTGGCCTGTTTCCGTGTGATTAACTTTGTCCTTGTTCGCTTTAGATTGAAGGATATCTTCGCCCTTATTAGTCTGTGGTCACTAATTCTAATCTTATTAACCACTTCTGTGTCTTGTACTATACCTAGATCAGTGCACATTATGAAATCTATTTCGTTTTTCGTTTCTCCGTTGGGGCTTTTCCACGTCCATTTCCTGTTCCTACGTTTCTTGAAGAAAGTATTCGTTACACGGAGGTGGTTTCTTTCGGCGAATTCTACTAGCATGTCCCCTCTGCTATTCCTATCTCCTTCTCCGTAATTACCGACGGCATGTTCTCCTTTTAGTTTCTTTCCTATTTTCGCGTTGAAGTCCCCCATAACAATCGTATATTGGGTCTGTACCTTGTTCATTGCCGTTTCTACATCCTCGTAGAACTGTTCTACAGCCTCGTCACTGTGGTTGGTCGTTGGTGCGTAACTTTGTACTAGCTTTAGTTTGTATCTCCTATTTAATTTTATCACGAGCCCTGCTACCCTTTCGTTGATGCTATAGAATTCTTCGATGTTGCCTGCTATGTCTTTGTGTATAAGGAACCCCACGCCGTATTCGCGCTTCTCTGGTAGTCCTCTGTAGCAAAGAACGTGTCCCTCATTAAGCGATAAGTACCCTTCTCCTGGTTTCCTAACCTCGCTAAGGCCAATGATATCCCAATTAATACCCCTTAATTCTTCTAGTAGTTCAGCTAATCTGGCTTCGCTTGAAAGGGTTCGCGTGTTAAGAGTCGCTACGTTTAATTTCCAATGACGGCCTGTCCGAGTCCAGAGGCTCTTTGAGTCTTTTGTTCCAATACCCGTGTGGTCGCATCCGTGGCTGGAAGCTCTGTTGATGTCGTCGTCGTAGGTCCAGGGTTTGGTTGGTCCGGTAACTTGGGAGGTGTTGGCCATGGTGTTGCACCAGGGGGGCCAGTTCCTGTTCTGGTGCTCAAGTGAGTTACGTAGATGAAGCACGGTGTTGGTGGGCGCCCATATGCATCTTTTGTCCAAAGGCTCCCCGGGGGGAGGAGACATTCAGAGGTGTTGCAGTGAGTGGGTAGATCAGGACAGGGTATGATTATTAAAGAGAAGTAGTCGGTACAAATAAGATACCTCAGCAGCGCAGAGAGACCATAAAGGATCAAAGGGTAAAAGGCAGAAGTGCTAAAAAAAAAAAAAAAAAAAAAGAAAAACTTCTGATACGCTTAAGGATTCGAACTCGGGACCCCTTGGTCTACTACAAAAGCGTGGCCGAGTCGTCTGGGTTGTCGGGTCGCCGAGGTGTTTGAGAACAGATTACTGCTGTGCCCTCTCGTCAATTGTGACGCGATTAATTTCAAAATGTCCGCAATGCAGCATTTTTGCTGATTTCGAATACAAGAAAGGCATGCCTGATTGTCTCGCCTGCGCCGCGGGAGTTTACGGCGTGTTTGTCGCGTAATCACGTGCAGCTTGACCTAAGTGTGTCTTTATCCTTCTGTTCTCTGCCGCGGCAAAGTGGCTGTCTGAGGGAGATAGAGATAGCGAGGGCGAAAGGAGGGCGATAGCTGGGGGGAATGGGGGGGGGGGGGGGTTAAGTAAGAAACGGGAAAAGTGTGCATAGCGACCTAGCTCGCACAAACGGAATCGCAGTGATAATAAATTCAGTGTTCGTCTGTCGGCGCTCAACCTACATCGTAATATGTTGAATGTGGTTTCCTATATACCACGGAAGTGCTGCGGCCTTGTAATTTAGAGAGAAGCAGAACTCATCGTGTGTTATGCTCGTAGCGCGTAGCTCATTCCTTGTCCGTTTACCCCGATAGGCGATTTTTGCGAATAGCTTAGCATCTTAGCGGAAGATTGATATCAAACAAGTTCTGGCATCGTTAACTCCTGGTAACTTGCTATTTAGAGCACCAGTTTTAGCAGTCAGGGCGGGAGTCTTAATAAGTCGTTCTGACGTATCCTTGAAAGGTCGTTTTCACAAAACATTGGTACCTCCTTAAGTCTTTTTTTTTTTTTTTCCTTTTCGCCTGGCAGCCGCAACTGTTTGTGTTTTCGACGATGTGCGCGCTCGTATATGCCATTTCCCTTCAATAATGCGTTTACGGTCAGCGCCTGTCACTTCTTTCGTGTGCCTACTTCGTCTATTCGCGCTGAAATAATATATGGTTTTAGTGCAGCTTAAGTTTTGAGTTGCGTCCCGCTAAACGTTAGCATTTATCGGGGTCAGACTGCGCATGCGTGCGCACGCTAGTCCAGCTTTGCGTTTAGTGATCGCTCGCTATTTTCCGAATTTACCGGAGACGCAAAGCGCTCGCTAAGTTTGTTTAGCGCGAAGAACATGGCGGGTCCCTACAAGTGACGGCTGCCCGTTTCGCATCTATCATGTCGTCTTGCATCATTGTGGGACTAGCTGATTTAAAATAAATCATGTTTCTGGTTTTCACTTCGAGTATTCTTACTTCGCTAATAGACAACCGATGGTAAGACAACGATCTTTTCGTTGTGTATTCTATTTTGACCACATTTACACATGGACAGCGAAAGCGAAACTCTGACATGTGAGACTACGGCAACATTTATGTAATTCTTATTGCACAATGTCTTTCTTTATTAATTCTTTTGCGCTTGCGTTGTTTTTAGTTACTAACAACGGCCGAAACGCCTCCGAGTTAGAGCGGCTTTGACACTTTCACTATTCGCATTTAGATGGCGCAGCGAAGGTTTGTGTTTTGCGGCGCGTCGTCATCTCGCGTTATACTATAGAGCTATGGAATGCTATCGAACAGCACTCCGCAAAAATTTAGCGTCCATGACTCGCTAACGCTAACACGAAGATTTTCCGCCATACTAAGTCTCTCTAATACACTCTCCGTTGGTAAGGTCACGTGGCGTGTCAATAGCGGCAATCGTTGGCATATTTGGTACCGTAAAATGATCTTTATATATATATATATATATATATATATATATATATATATATATATATATATATATATATATATATATGTGTGTGTGTGTGTGTGTGTGTGTGTGTGTGTGTGTGTGTGTGGTTGCGGGACACGACATGTGACTTGGAATTCAAACAATAAAGAGAACAATATTACGACTATGTCTAAAACAATACAGACGCTAAAAAAAAAAAAGAAAATGTAACAAGACTAGAATAATGTATTGAGGAGTGTTTAGACTTGGCCGCTAATTAATGCGGGTATTTAAGGGCTTCCTAGCCGGCGAATCAATTGCGTCATGCATTTCTGTGACTCATCCTAAGTAAGCGCAGTCATGCTTGTTCGGACCCGATTAGTTTTATATCTATCCTGGTATTCCTAACTGCGAGTAGATAATCTTCAACGCGTGCAGGTGGAGAAGAAAAGGTTTACATTCCTACATATCGGTTCGGACCACCTATTGAAAGGTTTAGAATGAAGGGCGTCGCTCACCCTATGGGAGGACTTTGGGCTTCGATGCGGGGCTTGTGTGTATTTCTATAATTAATTAATCAACTAATTAATACAATTGATTGACCGATAAGTCTGGTTTTCAAATTCTGAATAGACCTTCCATTTATAGAACGTCGAAGGGAAGGGCCGCTAGTAAATATTGCAGATATTTATTATTTACTTATTGATATCTAAATGATTCCGGAAGCTTCTTCTTTTTTTTTTTGCATTGCGCCACCGTGGCCATGACTCTCATTGGAGGAACCTCGGGGGATTTGCTCTCCCCGGGCGGCAAACCATGAACGTGATACACCGTTATCCAAACTGTCGTAATTGTTTACTTTCTGCATATTATCTTGAGGTTAAACATTCTGCTCCCGTACGTTTGGTATTATGAAACACTGCGCATCTGAGGAGTCGCAAGTATTTCCAGCAAATTGTCTCTGCAATCTTTTTTTTTATGATATTCGCTTCTATTATATCATCTCCTGCCGCCTTATTAAAGCTTTATTTGAACATAATCCCTAGTTGCGATTGAGTCTGGAAGTGGCTCGGTGGTCAAAGCTTTGAGCTGCTAAGCTGGAGGTCACTCGCTTGATTCCTTGTCATCACGGCGGCATTCCTGTGCGGCAGAATGCAAAAATTGTGTGTGCTGTACTTTTGGCGCGATTTTAGCAATTGCACACGATAAAGATTACTTCGTACATCTTCGATATAGCCCTCATTATCCGCTGTGTAGTTTTGGGACAATCAAACCCACAGTTTTCAGTCCTTCGCATAATCAATTGCATCTATAGCCGAGGCTACGCGCATGTCCTATGTACTCTGATTTAATCCATAAACATTCCTTATTGTGCTTATTATTTCAGTATAGACTGAATATGCTGTTCCTATTATACTTGTTGTATCATCAATATTTCTTATAACATTGGCTTGCTGATCTTAGCAGAATGCGTCTTTTTTTTTTTTAAACGTCGATACGAGGCACCATTCTTGCTGATTTGAGGGGTACTACTTTATTCCTTGTAAAACGCACCAAAAAATAAAAAAAAAAAGCTCAGACAAGGAAGGTTGCAGGACAATGAATGATTCCGTGTCCAAGGGCGCGATCGGGGATCTTTGTTCGGAACACAGCGCGTTCGGTCGCTGCGACATCACGAAGTGGGGGCGCGGCTCTCGCTGCGCGCGCTGCGGATTTGGCACGACTGAGTGCGGTGTAGGCTTCACGAATTGGTCACTCTCCTTTGTTTTAGCGAGTACTGTTTTATGAAAGGGTGCTCCATAAAATATACGCGAACGGGAGTGCGAGAGCAACCAGTAGGCAAGCGGTGAACATCCCAAGAATTGACGGGCATGCTTTGTTGTCTTCTTTGAGACAATATACTACAAAGCGAAATGTTTTTCGTCTTCAACTGAGCAAGGCTGCTGTATGAAAACGAAGAATTTTTGTTTCGTGAACTTAAACACGTGACGTGCAGAGAAAACGTGGTCATGCAGAAGACGTGACCGCACCCTGTTCCTTACAAGGTAAGCATGACGATGGCCAATGACGTGCAGTGAAAAGCGAACGAAACCGCCCGCGTTCGCAAAGAACGACCTCCGACCTCGCTCCAAGTTTTTAGGCGCTGTTTAGCTTGAATGATCCGTACCGTCTAGCTCGCGTCGACACCTTTCTGGGTTCCACTGTATGTTATATATTTCCATTGTGTGTTATGTATTTCGGCATTCTGGCTCTGCCCTTGGTTAGTGGTTGATTGATTGATTTATGGGGGTGTTAACTCCCAAAAATACGATATGATTATGAGAGACACCGTAGTGGAGGGCTCAGGAAATTTCGACCACCTGAGGTTCTTCAACGTGCACTGACATCGCACAGTACATGGTATTCAACATTTAGACTCCATGGAAATGCAGCCGCCGCGGCCAGGATTCCATCCCGCGATTTTCGGACCAGCAGCCGAGTACCATAGCCACTATAGACCACCTTGGCGGGGCGGGTAGCGGTTCTGTCAAGTCAATGAATTCAGCGTGATACTATTCAGTAGACTACTCTCCCGTCTCCCTGTTGGGGTTCTACAGTTGTCGTCATTGGTGATGGCGAGTAAAACTCGTTGTTGGGCTAGTTGGTGCATTGCATTGACGAAAAAACGTATTCCAGCCAAGAAAACAGACGAACACAGGAAAAGCTGTGTTCGTCTGTCCTGTCTTCCTTGCTGTTTTCCTGTGTTGTCTGTCTTCATGCCTGGATTACGTTTTTTCGTCAATGATGATGGCGATTACGAAATGACTGACTGCAATATTCGCCTCCTCTTTTGCAGAAACGCCCAACCCGGTATTTGAAAAATCAATCAGCCAATCAATCAATCAATCAATCAATCAATCAATCAATCAATCAATCAATCAATCAATCAATTACTGTCGTAGTAACGCGTACCATTATTTCGAAATTAAAGCCATAACATTATTTAGTTTCAATGACATTTCAGAAAATGATAACCAAAGTAACAGTGTGAAATTTTCAAGTACTGATGACGGCCTTACCCATGTAGCAATATGACGTAACTATAGAAAACAGTAACGTTACGCACACTCTTTATGATATTTTTGCAACACACGTGTTCTCACTTGTGAAACGCTCTTTACACGCCATAGATCAAGCAAGAACGTTACGCGCTCATGCGCTCAGCAATAAATCAACACTTCTGCAAAATATCCACACCGCCTTACCATGCAGAGTAATGGCAAGTATATGATATTGCCTGAGCTAGCAAAAAAAAAAAAAAAGATTCGCAACATCGTTCCTTATATATATGGTGCGACATGCTGACGCACCCCGACGACGAGTGTTTGATCTAGGCAATATTGCAACAAGTTCTGCACTTTGGTGACGAAACCGGGGCAGTCTTTGAAAAGGCTTAACTGGGTTAACGCATACGCCATTTTTTTGTAGCCTGAAAAGTCGGTGAAAAAAGTAACCCGAGACTGGGGGCTCTACATCCTTTTTCGACGACTGAGTAGCTTCGAACTCTGAAAACAAAATAAAGCTCAATTGTGTATAGGACTTAAAGGCTAATGGTTTACGTTTCGCAACGGGAAAAAATAAACACCGTTTAGTCACTAAAAATTGTAGAATGCAGAATCTGACCCAGTACTGGGCACGTACACGTCGAGACTTGATCGATATTTGAGAGGCCAAGCTGCTACTGACGAATTCCTTGGAAACTGTGGGCGTATGCGCATTACGAGCGTAGATACACTCTTAGCACGGTAATCTTTAGTTTATTTTATAGGTACACAAAAATGTGAAAATATGCTCCTTTATTAAGGTTAAAATGCTTTAACCTTTAGTAAAGAGCGTATTTTCACATTTTTGTGTACCTATAAAATAAACTGGAGGTTACGTGCTAAGAGTGTATACGGTGGTTTGAAGAGCGTCGTATATGAAACTTGAATTGCTCGAAGTTCGAGCGATGCAGCATGCGAGGAGGGAAGGAGCGAAATAGAGGGAGTGACTTCCCTTGCCGCGCGCACGTGACAGCATGCAGTGCAAAGAATCCTTAAAAAAGGAAACGAAAGAAACAAACAAACCTTAACGCAGTGCTTGAGAGGACGCAGCCATAGATTCTATTCAACGGCAAGCTTATTTCGTGGCTGAAACGCTATGGCAGCATAATTTTGGGCGGAAGCGTAACGTGCAAACACCCTGGCACTGCCAATATTGCACGACTGCAGATCTGTGTTCTACTTTGGCTTTTTCTTACGACTGCCTGACAGTGACTATGTATATGTGCAACTAAAGAGTACTGATTACATTTATCACAGCCAAACCGTATGTTACCATTTCCTTTTTTTTTTATTGTTCATCCTACGTAAAATGTCGCTGGTGGCAAGTGAGTTGTACTTGAGCGTTTCGAAGCAGAGTTGTAGATATCTGAAGTATTCTAGTCTCTACCAAGGTTACCTTATTTTAAATGCTTTCCAGTGTATTTTGGCATCTTGGAAGTACGCTGAGAGAGGGATTTCTTTCTATAACTTAAATAGATTTCGAGTATCTTGTACTCACTGTTTCGGATATTTGTAAAGAAAATCGAATCCCTTCGCAAGAAAACTCGAAACCAGTGAACCTGACCGCTACAGGCGCACTTTCTTTGTTAAACCTAAGCAGGCTGTAACGCTACGCACAATAACACATGACCTAGTTTATGCACACAACATTGACAAGACCAGGGCTGTCTTGTATACGTTTTCTTTATCTATGTACCCTGTGGTACGACAGTTACAGTAACTCACGCACTCACATGAAGCTGAATCCCCTAGCCGCGTAGACAAGCCCGAACGGCAGAAAGAGCGAACAACGACGAACAGCACTCTGTAGCAGAGCAGGATTACTTTTTTTTTTGTTCTTTTCTTTCACGGAATCCTCATCCGTAGACGACAATATGGTTTAAACTGCTCATATGCTTTTCGTCGCACCAGAAGTCGGTCGAAACTTTGCTGTCCTTTATTTGTTATTATTATTTTTACCTGACAGTGGCCTATTGGAGAGACTTATTATTTCTTGCCTGTATTTCTTTTCGTCCCTGCTCCTCTATCCGTGTTCCCTTTTCACAGTCCAACGTAGTGACGGAAGCTTTATATCTGGATAACCTTCCTGCCTACCACTCATATATATATATATATATATATATATATATATATATATATATATATATATATATATATATATATATATATATATATATGTGTGTGTGTGTGTGTGTGTGTGTGTGTGTACAAAGGCAGACCGATCGACTCACGGTGAAAAAGTGATTTTATTCGACGTTTAGACCAGGGTCTACCCTGGTCGAAACGTCGAATAAAATCCCTTTTTCACCGTGAATCGATCGTTCTGCCTTTATAATTCACCGGATCCATACAAACTTCATTTTCCGCATATATATACAGTATATATTTGCACAAATAAAACAAGGGGAGTCACAGATGCCTTAAAGTGCCCTGCGCTTCGCGAAAATTTCCCGTGGCATAGCGCAGCCTTCTCAATCCATGGAGCGCCCTTTTAGGATTATAGTCCACGTCTTTAACAAAAGTGCAGCCAAGCTCTCGGCTTAGGAGTTACAGAAACGCTCATCTTGATGGCACGCAAAGTTTTTTGGCAGTAGACCGTTTCGTCGCCCTTCGTTTCGAAAGTTCACGAGAAAATGTAATATCTTAGTAATAACTTCAACGTGGCGAAATACCTTTACCGAGTAATTTTTACTCAATTACGTTTTGGTGCAGTGCTCGGTAACGTATTTTAGATGTTCGATGTGAAAGTTACAATAACTTCCGTAAAAGCGAAAACACACACACACACACACACACACACACACACACACACACACACACACACACACACACACACACACACACACACACACACACACACACACACACAGCACAACTCTCTCTACACGGAAAATAGTCACCTGTTCAACGCGACATTGCACCCTCTCTCTCTATCGGCCCAGCTTAAAAAACAGAAATGTATTTTTTTAAATGAACTCGACCCTTCCAAGCATGACGACGCCTTCCACGTACCCGTCCCACACAAATATGAACGGTCCCTTTACCCCAATTTCTGCCGGATCAGCCTACAAAACAATAACGAGACTTGAATTTTGAAGGCCAAAAAAAAATATAATAGAACGATGCATCTAGCTCCTACACAACAGAACTTATGGCTGTCAGCAAATGTCTACAGTACATGAGCACCTTACGCACGCAAACCCCCTTTCACCTGTACACAGATTGCCTTTCATTACTGCACACTCGCAAGTCTTAAGCTATAATGACCACAGGAATATAGACATTAAAAATATGCTGCGTCAATTTCAAACTCAAGGAGTCCTCTTCCGATTATTTCACGTCCCAGGTCATAAAGGCATATTAGGAAACGAATTGACAGACACACTAGCAACTTCCGCAGTCAGGTCTGTGTCTGAGAGGATGGCTAAATATTCAATCCGCACAATTCGGTCTGAATTATACAGTGTTATCAGTTCTCATTGGCACGCTTATTGGCAGATAGGAAAGCCGAACAGATCCTTATTTCACTGGCTAAATGGCACCTACAAAATTACAAAAGGGTTCCCACCTAATCGGATGTTAACACATCTAATTACTGGTCACGGTCATTTTCAATATTGCCTCAAGCGATTTAATATCACCATGTCTGACCGCTGCCCATGTACACAAATCTGCGCAACCGGTCTACACTACTGCAACGATTTCCCACAAACACAAGGTGTCACTCAACACCTACGAAACCGCACAAATTCAACAATATCACACACTTCACAAATTATCTCTGAGCAAAGAAACGCGCGCATACCTAC